>CAKNWT010288734.1:0-10692 GCA_932066315.1 Andricus coriarius | reverse complement strand
GAAGATTTTTAGGCAATTTCTTTATTCTGAAATATTTTTCAAAATTTTAGGAATAATTTGAGTCAGTTTAAAAAATGTTTGAAAGTTCTTCTCTTGGTAGCAATTTCACCTTTTCGGTTAAAATTGCAATTTTTTGGTTGAAAGTTAATTTGTTTGGTTGATGACTCAACTATTTTGTTGAGAATTCTTCTTTTCTGGTTTAAATCAACTGTAATTTGTTAAAAATTATTTCTTTTTTTGTTGAAAATTTAACTATTTTCTTGAAAACTTTTTTTTTAATTCATTTTTTTTTTTACTGAAAATTCAACTATTCCGTTTTGGGTTGAAGATGGGACTTTTTTAGTTGAAGATTCATGTATTGTGTTAAAAATTCTACTTTTTTAGTAAACAATTAGCGTTCTTGATAGAAAATTCAATTACTTGGTTGAAAATGATTTTTTTTTTATATTAACTTGGGCTAAAAAATCAGCTATTTTGTTGGAAAATCTTCTTTTTTGGATAAACTCAACTCTTTTCGATTGAAACCAACTTCTTTTACTTGAAATATCGCCTATTACATTTTTTTGTGAATTCATTTTTTTTGTTTGAAAATGCAACTACTTGGTTAAAAATTCATTTTTTGAATTAAGAATCATAATTTTAGTTGAAAATTCAAAATTTCATATGATTTTTGATTTTGAAAAATGAATTGTAAGAGAAAGTTGCAAAATATTTCTAAACATTTCAAATGATTTCCTAAAACTTCGAAAAACAATTTAAAAGATTTCAAAGTAAAATTTTTCATTTTTGCAAGATTACACAATTTATAATAAATTCGAATAAATTTAAGAGATATTTAGAAGTTTAAAAAAAAATCAAAATAATTTGAAACTTGTAAAGATTTCAACCATTTTAAAACAAAATGTAGATTTTTAAATATTTCGATCCAAAAATTAAGATATAGTTTTTAATTACTTTGATATTAGAGATTGATTATTATTAATTAATTATTGAAGAGTTATTGTAAAAAACCATTATAAATATTATTCATATTAATGTTAAGTGAATTTTACACACGTGTAATAACACTTAAACTCTAATAATAACAGATTAAAAATAGTTTTTTATATTTATTCTTCAATAATTAATCAGTTATTAATAAAAAAAATGTAAATGTTTTGAATAATTAACTGATTAGGGCAACCATCATGTGCCAAAATGTCTGAAGCAATTTTAATCTAATTTGATTAATTTTTACTCAAGATAAATTAGAAAAATATAAGATCTCACAACACATAAAATTACACAGAGAAAAACCTTGTCTTAATTGCGTTTTATTCGTGCTTCCAGGTAGAGATTTGATATTTACAACCTGCTGGGGAAAAAACGAAAATTTGATGGGCGGAAATTAGTAGAAACCCTGCACAATAACACAGAGCCTTCCCCTTTTTATTAATTTATTTTATTAATTTTATTAATTACCCTTTCATGGACATATTTCATTATTGGACATATATGAACTTAAACATGCTCTGCACTCAACTCCCGATAGAAGCACCCTTAGTTTATGATATTCCTAGAATTTAATTCCTCGGCATTTTGGTGATGCGAGGAAGCGTGAGAAACAGCATGAGAGCAGTACTCTCAGTGCGTTAGTTGCGTCAGCTGTTATCATGCTTCCAAATCCAACAGAAATGGTTCATGCGACCCTGCCTGTTTACGTTTACTTTTTACGTTCTTCTATCGAGAGTTGAGTATATTTAAAATTTTCGGAAGTTTTTAGAAAGTTATCTTCAGGTTGAATGTTCTCTAATGAATGAGCATAACAAGATGAAGGAAGAAAAGACATCCGGAGTCGATAGATATCCCGGATTCGGAATGTTGATGAAGACGAGTGTTCCTTGTTCTGATGGCCTCCCAACTGCCTGTTGGATCGCAATTTACGGCACGGCATCATCATAATTTTCTGCGAAATGAAAAGCATAATTGTGGCATAACAACGTCATTATGCACACGCCTGAAAGTACCCAGTGCACTGTAGAACTTATGTAGATTGTAGATGGGAGACTGTAGCCACTTGAATTGAGAATAAGCGTGAAGGAGAGCAGGAGAGTCTAATTTCAGAAGGGTCGACTCGTTCAAGGATTCTCGACTCTTTATGTTCAAGAGATCGCTAATTAGTACAATTAAAAGTGAAGAAATTGCTGTTTACATTGATATCGAAAATAAATGGGTCATTTCAAACTATCTTCGGAATTCTATTATTTTATTTCACGCAGGTAAAAATTGCGATTTAAAGTAATGTTGACAAAAAATAGCGCCTTATACTGTACGCTATTTTCGGAGAGTCACTTTTGCATAAAAACGTCACTTTTTACACGCTTTAAGAGAATTTTCTTCACTTTTGTGTGTTTTTCCTCCCATTTCTTTTTTTACTTTCACCACATTTGTCACAAGTGCAATTAATTTTTCATTTTTCCATTTTTGATTGAAAAGTTACAAATTTTACAACTTCCAAGTGAAAAGCGTCATAAAAAGAATAAATTCAGATTAAAAAGTGGGTTACTAATTTTATTCAATGACCCACTTCTCACGGATTCAAATCGTCCAAGTTGTCACCTTTAAAGTTTAACCATTTAGACTGAAAAAATTCCAAATTGAATAATTTCAAAGCTGTATTTGAAAGTAAAAAAAAAAGTAGAGTCTTGACCTTCAATATTTTTGTGTTGATATAGTCTTCGCAGTTTGCAGGTAAAAATTAAATAAAAAATTCAACACTTTACAATTTTGAAACGTTTCGGCCAACAATTTGGGCCCTCTTCAGTCATAATTTTATTGTATAAAAAATTCAAAAAAATGCAAATAAAATTTTACAAAATTTAAAAATAATCAAAAAGAAAAGAAAACAGTTTAAAAATATAAGAGGTACATACCAATTGTTTTAGATAATAAACTTAGTCAATTTAAAAAGTCTGATTTGAAATAAAAAACAAAAATGCCGTATGGCATTTTTGGAGAAAGGTTTAAGACGAAGGACAGAAACCGACTGGCAAAATACAAATATTATGAAGCGATGAAAATTTTCATTATATGTTAACAAAATATAGTAGATAAGACAGAGAGCCACGTAAGTCCAGATTAATATTGAAGGATCTACTGAAAACTAACTGGAAAAATACAGATTTTAAGAAAACTTTGATAATTTAACATCATATGGTAACAAAAATTTGTAGATAACGAAACTGTATTTGACAACTTAACCATTTAAAATAAAATAATTTAAAATTGTACAATTTCTAATCATAAAACCTTAATAGTGGAGAAATTTTACAGTAATCATTTCAGTACAGTAATCATTTCAGATTAATTTGTTGAGACTTGTACAGTTTGAAATTGTATGTACTTGAAATTGAACAATTTTAAATGGTGAAGATATTTATTAAATATTCCAAATCATATCATGAGAAAATTTAAAATTTGATTCAAAATTGTATGATTCCAAATTTTATAATTATTTATAAAATTGACAGAAATATACCCATCGTTATTTTCTGTGAATTTTAAAGAATAAATCTAAGAGTACTTTAGAAAAAAAAAATTAGATTAAAATTGTATATTTAACCAAAGTTATGTTTAGATGTTAGATTTTTTTCTTCTTCTACAGATAAAAGCTGCAATCCCTATTCAGTCCTGATCATCAATACATTTTTACAGGGGAATACTATAGTGGCGTTCCCGATTCAAATCCGGCCTCACATTTCATTCGTTTCTGAATTTCATGCAGTTCTAAAACATAAGATGATCACTCACATTGTCGTTTGTTTCTGAATTTCATAAAGTTGTGAAATATAGGTTGATCAATCACATATTCATTTGTTTCTGAATTCCATGCAGTTCTAAACATAAGGCGATCACTCTAATTTAATTCGTTCATGTAGTTCATTCTGAATTTCGTATAGTTGTGAAACATGAGTCGATCAATCACATTGTCATTCATACAGTTGAGAAACATAAGACGACCAATCACATTGTTTTTTGTTTATGAATTTCATACAGTTTTAAAACGTAAGTCGACCACTGACTTTGGCATTTGTTTCTGAATTTCATGCAGTTGTGAATCATAAGACGATCAATCACATTGTCATTCGTTTCTGAATTTTATACAGTTGCGAAACCTAAGACGATCAATCACATTGTCGTTTATTTCTGAATTTCATATAGTTGTGAAACATAAAACGATCAATCACATTGTAATTTGTTTCTGAATTTCATCTAGTTCTAAAACATAAGACGATCACACACTTTGTCGTTTGTTTCTGAATTTCATACAGTTGTGAAACATAAGACGATCAATCACATTGTTATTTGTTTCTGAATTTCATGCAGTTCTAAAACATAAGACGATCAATCACATTGTCATTTGTTCCTGAAATTCATGCAGTTCTAAAACATAATACGATTACTCACATTGTTGTTTGTTTCTGAATTTCATATAGTTGTGAAACATAAGACGATCAATCACATTGCCATTTATTTCTGAATTTCATATAGTTGTGAAACATAAGACGATCAATCACATTGTAATTTGTTTCTGAATTGCATGCAGTTCTCAAACATAAGACGATCACACACTTTGTCGTTTGTTTCTGAATTGCATACAGTTGTGAAACCTAAGACGATCAATCACATTGCTTTTTGTTTATGAATTTCACGCAGTTCTAAAACGTAAGACGATCACTCACATTGTCATTTGTTTCTGAATTTCATGCAGTTCTAAAACATAAGACGATCACTCACATTGTCAATTGTTTCTGAATTTCATTCAGCTCTTAGGTTTAATTCATTATTTACAGGGTGTTTTTTTTTAACTTGAGACAACGAAAAATCTAAAAAAATACGCATTGCTTCTTATGTTATTGGGATAGCCATGCTAGGGACAAACATTCTACTATGTCTAGGTTTGGTCCGAATGCGACTCGTTTGAACCAGGGCAAAAGAAAGGGCTTGGAATACTCAAGAACTTCGTAAAAGTAATAGCTCGAAACGGAAACTCATTTGTCTACTTAAAATCAAAGTTGCCAAAAACTGAGTGAAGCGAAGATCAAAGAAGGGGTTTTCATAGGGCCTCAAATTCTTGAGCTTATGCAATGCTTGAGCAATGGAGAGAGGAAAACCTGGTTATATCGCTAAAGTAAAACGATATGCGTTGAAAAAAAGCATCGGCATAACCAGCGGTGAGGGCGGAAAAGCATTTTTTGCCCTTTAAAAAATGGTCAAGTAATTTTTTATTAAAAATTTTAATTGTAAATATCTATTAAACTAGACCTGATAGTAACAAACGGACGCCAGATTCGTGTTCAGCATTGCAAATACTTCGGAAACGATATGTCGCATTCAGCGAGGACATAGGTCATTTTTGTTGATCAGTGTTATTTTAAGCATTGGAATATCAACATTACCTTGATGGCGAAAGAGCACATATGCCAATATATCTGATTTTTTCTATTATTGGCTTTATTAATATAACATGCAACTGCTTCTTAACATTTTTTAGAAATTATTCATTTTCTGAAAAGTTTGAGATGATAATATGTTCTCGACTTAAAATGGTGGTCAGTACTTTAAGCCCTTTAAGGTATTCACAGGTGGTATCTGCACGTGATATCAATGATTAAAAAAGTAAAAGGAGAACGCCCGAATGCCTTTTCATTTTCATGTGAATCCATTCTTAGAATTGTAGGCGATTATCACGTGATCGCAAAACGTGCAAGACAAGATGAACTCTCACAATGGTGAGATTTAATTTAAAAGAAATATAAGTACCCAATTACCCACATATTCACTTTTAATAAATTTGTAGGCAAAATTAATTATAGGGAAAGTTCTTTTTAGGGAAATTGAATACCTCATAGAACTTGAACGTCGGTACTCGGGATTTATTGAGAATATGAATATATCCTGTAGATTTCGGAACAATCCTTTTCCTTTCTTTTTGTAAATTGGAGCACCTCCAAACCTTCTGCGAAGTGCGAAGTAATTTCAAGCTGAGAATTTATTTTCGTTTGTAGCATCTTTTTTCTTTTAATTTAGCACTTGCGTTTGCCGGCTTATAGTCGTCGAGAAAAATTACGATACTGCGCTTTAATCTGACGGAATTGCACATAATATCAGAATATCCTCGACTTTGTATATAATCGATAAGTTATACTCAGAAACATAACTTTTTACGATGGGACAACAACGAAATAAATCTAAGGCTCTAAGTTATATTTGGTAATTTAGTATTTTTTATTTCGCTATGAATAACGAAATTGCAATATCGAATCTGTTGAAAATATCGAATATTTCGTAAACAAGAATCGAAAGGACGTTTTAGGAGTTTTTTCACTCGGCAAGAGCGGACAACAATCTGCTAGTTTGTGCGAGATAAAAGGTTTGCGAGAATATTTTACGCGAGCGGGTTTATGGAAGCCTTTAAATAAATCTCCTGCATTAACGTCCTCGCAAAGCGGCGCCAGACTTTGAGGTTCTCCGGATTACGGCTACAAGAAAAATGAGATGGTGGTGTGCGATAAATATCGAGTTTGACTAAATCCCAGTGGTTTACAGTTGCTACATACGGAAATTTTGGTTATTTCTTCCATGCAGGCTAAATTTACGGCAGTTTCAAAATGTTTAAGCACCTTAAAAAGAAACGTGTAAAATATTTCATAAAGAACTTGAATATCAATATCTACAATTCAACATGTATGATAAATAATAAGCTCTGCGGTACCAAGTATCAAAAGTAACCTTTTTATTTTTAAAAATCAATTTACGAAGCCGGTGACAAGGGTTCAATCAGAAGGAATTCGGCGCATTACTAATGCTATGAGCGTAATAATACTTTTTTTATATCCTTTTTCATACTGACTCTCCCCTCTCCTCTCATCAAACCCCCCACTGTCATTCCTTCTCGCTCTTACTCTCTCCTTATCACTCCACTGTTCCCTCTATTTTTATCTCTGTCTTTTCCTCTGCTTCCCTGTCTGACCTCCCCCCTCTCTCCCTCTCTCTCTCTCTCTCTCTCTCTCTGCCGTTCCTTCTCTATTCCTACCTCACCCTAGCTCTCTCTCTCTCTGTGTCTCCCTTTCTTCGCTCTTTATCTCTCTTTTGTATCACAGGAGGGGCTCCCCCTATAATTCCCTCTCTGGCCCTATCTTTCATCCTATCTCCCTATAGTCTCTCAAACGCCCTATCTTTACCCTTTTCTCCCGCTCCCTCCCTATCACATTCCATCTTTCCCTCTATGGCTCCCTCTATTTTATCTTTCCCTGTGCCACCATATCCCACCTTTCCTCTCTACCTTACCCTATCTATCCCTATCTTTCCCACTGTCTATTTATACCTTCCTGTGTACATATCTCTCGCTTACTCCCTATACCTATAGTACTCTCTCTCAATTATTATCTCTCTCTCTCGCTCCAGCCTCTCTAAATCTGTTGTGCCTTTATCACCTGCCTCTCTTTCCTCATCTCCCCCACTCCCGCTTCTGTCTCTATCGCTCCTTATCCCCGACTCTCTTCCCTATCTTTCGATTTCTTCCCCTAGCATTCTCTCTCACTCCCTTACTCACTCTGTCTTTCTTTTTCTCTCCGAATGGTGTCTCTCTCGCCCTACCTTTCCTCTATTCTCCCTTTCCTGCCCTAAAACTGTCCATATTTTCTCTATCTCTACCTCTGTTTTCTTATTTAGCTATCTCTCCCCTGCTCTACATCTTTTCTTATTTCCCACTCTCGCCCGATCTTTCCCTTTCTCTCCCTATCTTTCCTTCTCTCTTGCTATCTCCTTATCCAACGTCTCCCTATTATTCCTAGTTCATCGTCGCCATCTTTCCCTATCTTTCGTCCTATTGCTATTTCTCCCTGTTTCGTTATATATCACCTATTCTGTCCCTATCTTTTTATCCAATCTATTTCTCCCCCCCCCCCCCCCCCCCACCCTCCACTATATTCTCTCTGACGCCTTATCTTTTCCTTTTTCTCCATATCTTTGCTCTATTTCTCCTTCTGCTCAATATTTCACCCTCGCTCACCAGCTCCGTATCTCTCTCTCTCTCTCTCTCTCTCTCTGTCCATTTCATTATCCCTTCTTATCTATCCCTATCACTCCCTTTACTTCCCTTTCATTCCCACCCTACCAAACATTATCTTTTCCTCTCTCACCTTATCTCTTTTTCAGCCTGCTTTTTCCATATTTGCTTCTTCCCTTTCCCCCTTTTCTCCGTACGTCATCCTATGTTACTATGTGTCTCCCTATTTCTTTTTTTATATCCGGTTTAAAACCAGTCGAATTTTGTCATTGTTCAAGCCGTCATTTTCTGTTATAAATTGTTTATTTTTAAAATATCCGTATTAACAAGTTATGCAATTTTTAATTCCAAAATTTTAAAATGTTTTAATTTCGAATACTCAAAAGTTACAGTTCAATTTTGAGCAAATTTTAAGTGATTCAAAAGGCATATTATTAAACATCCAATCATTAAATTTCAAGTAAATATGTTTAAACAAATTTGCATTAGTATATTTATAAAAGGGATTTTGCGAGTATTGCGTCATTCTTCAGGTTATTAGCCCTTGCGTTGCGTTAATGAAAAATAATTACAGAAAAATCGAAAAAAATTGCATTACATTTAAAAAATAATGTCAACGAAATTAATTTGAAACTGTTCAATTTGGAAGATTTAAATTTAAAATTGTGCAAATTCTCAAATTGTAATTTTCTAAATGCTTCAGGCTTGGAAGTATTTCAGCTTCGAGTAACTCGCATAATTTTTTTTATGCTCGACTGACATATGAAAGTCGTTTTGAATTGAAATGAATCTTGTTCATCTCAAATTGTTTCATTCATAATGGTTTAAATTCTATATTATTATTGAGCATAGAACGCTTTAATTAAAAAGATATCAATTTTGAAAGTTTACAATTAAAAGCAGTAAAAATTATTAACGTTATAATGCATAATTAGAAGTTAATCCATTTTCAACGTTCCAATTTAAAATCCTACAATGCTGTAAATTTGTACCTATTCAGAAATGTTCAATTTCAAAGTTTGTTACATTATGAAAAATTTCGTTTTAAACTCTTCAAACTTGGAAGCTTTCATCTAAAACTTCACAATCTTAAAGGCTTTTTATTTAGACTATTTTATTTTCAAACACTTTTAGTTAAAATTGGTTTAATATTGCTTAATTTCAACCTTTTTTAATAAAAAAAAAATAATTTTATCAGAGGATTTTCATTTAAGGTTACATTATTCAACTGGTTCCATTTTCAAATTATTCATTTCTATACACATTCAATTTAAATGGTCACTTACTACTGACGGAAAGATTGATGGATAGATATGCGTATAAACGAGGATAGGAAGGTTTTCGGCAGCGCAGGAGACATTGCCGAAAATAAAAATATAACAAGTTAAGTTAAAATTGCAATATAATTATAATTCTTACTAGCACCCACTGTGCTACACAGTAGCAAGACTTACCAAAAAAAAGAATGAGAGTAAAGTTTACGCGGTTGGCATGCAATTCCTGCGGAATATATTCTGTAAAACGCTAATAGACAAAGTCAGTAATGAGAGAATTATCAAAGAATTTGGTACAGAGGAAACACTGTTTAACAAGAGTAAAAGAAATTGTTTGAGATTGTTTGTTTATATGTGACCGCCCACGAAGAAAGGGACCTGATGCGGAAAAAATCGATTTTCATTTTCTTACGCCAATCGATAATTTCTCAGTTACTCTTTCATTTCCAATGATCAGAAATTTTTAAGTTAATTACTTTTCTTGTTATTAACCTACAAATATAGGCATGATAAGCGTACGCGGAAACCGAACGAGAGGCCTACGAAAGTCAGCCCCACCACTTACCACTACAGCTGTACGCGACATGTCCGTGAGCTCCGCTGGGTCGTGCCTGAAAGTGTAGTGGTAAGTGGAGGGGGTACTTTTCGTAGACGCATCCCCACTACTCAAATGCTGGATTACGGAATCTGCTATGATCGACCGTCCTGTAAAATTCAGCTTTGACGCATTAGGTCCCTTTCTTCGCGGACGGTCACATATGATATTTTGAGAGAATGAAAGGAGATCATGTGACGAAACAAGTACATGTATTCAGCTAAAGTGAATGATAACGTACCCATAGGCAGACCGAGGAAAGAATGGTGTGAATGAGACTCTAAGGCGACAAGATATAAAAAGTCATAGAAAGTTTATAATAAATGTGTGATGAAGAGTGTCAGCGGAATCAAAGGCGCATGAAACGAAAGACCTGGAATACTAATGGACCCTTATGGAGAGCTTTACTCAGTGGATGTGATTAGAGTAAAGAGTATGGATCTTCCTATGGGATTATCAGTGAGTTTGCATATTTTTATGTGATCTATGACACATGATGACTTTGTGAAGCTCTTCGCGTGGGGTGATTGCTAGAGATGTTGATCTGCGACCTGGGCCACAACGCGCGAATTCTAGATTGATTTAAGAATGTATACCTCCCCCTTATACCTCCTCCTACACCTCCCTTTCTCACTTTTCCCAAATTAACAATCAATTTGCAATCATTAGAACCTTGATAATCCACGAGCAAAATATGCATTGAATCAAGTAGGCTGAATTACTTAGCTAATTTTACTTGAAAGGGGCCAGTATTTTCTTGTTACAAGGGACCG
>CAKNWT010288725.1:12114-29886 GCA_932066315.1 Andricus coriarius | reverse complement strand
TACAGTTGAGTGTAGGTTAGCTCTGTTATTTATTTGCTTACTTGAACTTTTCGACTTTAAATCCAATTTTAGTTTTGGTTACTAGGAAGACGGTATCATGTTTTATTATTTAGGATCGAAAATGACTGCTAAACTTATTTTGAATTTGTGTAAAGTAGAATTATCTGATTTTTCTTGTAAGTGATTAACATGAATGTATATGAAATTTAATATACACACTCTTAATGGCGATTATATATGCTTGATATATTAATTTTAATACACATGGGTATCTTTAATTTAATATTATTTTTAACAGTGCAATTGAAAAATGTTCTGTGTACGCGCGTTCATGTTAAAGTGACAGATAATCGTAAAGTTCACAAAATCATAGATAGTTTTAACTATTACGAGTTCAAAAATGTTTATTTCTGCCCCTGTATGTGAATACTGTATGCATTTTCTACCGCTCTCGCGGATCGAAAATAACCACTAATTAGCTTACAATAGTTAAAATATATATTATTTCGTGAATTTTATGATTCTCAGTCACTTTAACATGAATGCGATATACAGAACATGTTTTCATTCGGTCTATACTATGCTTGTGTATACAATATTCCTTTTTTACTGCTTATCCGGACCAGAAACAACCATTTTTGAGCTTGAAATAGTTCAAAATATCTAATATATTGCGAATTTTATGATTGCCTGTGACTTTAACATGAACGCGCAAGCACAGCACATTTTTCCATTTGGTCTATACTCAGTGGGGATATATTTGGATACAATATGAATTTTCTACCGCTTATCTGGATCAGAAATAACTATTTTTGAGCTTGTATGTATATCATTAAGCTATTTCCTTTTCGGCGAGCCTCTAGGGGTAAGCGTGAGACACTACCCGATTCGGGTAGTGTTTTTTTTTTAGGTGGATAGTTTTTTGTAGTAAATGGGCTCACCACACCCACGACCGCCAACAGCAACGCAGTAGTATCAGACGGTCACCCATCTAAGTACTAACCGTGCCCAACGCTGCTTAACTTCAGTGATCTAACGGGAACTGGTGCTTCCAGCGTGGTATGGCCGTCGGCCATACCATAAGCTTGTAATAGGTAAAAATATATAATATTTCGTGAATTTCACTATTATCTGTCATTTTAACATGAGTACGCGAACACAGGGCAGATTTACATTGTGTTTATACGAAGAAGGTACATATGTGAACCAATATCCATTACTTACGGGTTATCCGGTTCAGAAATAATCATTTTTACCACCCACCAGAAACTTTTTAGCCCTACTCAAAAACGAAAGCAAAATATTTAATTTTTTCGATTCGCCTTACTCCTTGGTATAGACCCAATGAAAAAATGTCCTGTGTCCGCGCGTTCATTTTAAGGTGACACATAATAATAAAATTCATGAAATATTATATATTTTTAACCATTATAAGCTCCAAAATTATTATTTCTGATTCAGATAGGCGGCGAAAAATTCATATCATATCCAAATATATACATGCTTAGTGCAGGCCTGAAGAAAAAATGTCCTGTAATCGCGCGTTCATGTTAAAGTGACAGGTAATCATAAAATTCACGAAAATTAGCTATTTTTAACCATTACAAGCTCAAAAATGGTTAGTTGTGATCCGTATAAGCAGTAAAAAACGCATATAGTATCCACATATATTCCTCCTTAGTATAGGCCCAATGAAAGAATGTCCTGTATTTGCGCGTGCGTGTTAAAGTTACAGATAATCGTAAAATTCACAAAATATCAGATAGTTTTAACTATTACGAGTTGAAAAATGTTTATTTCTGCCCCTGTATGTGAATACTATATGCATTTTCTACCGCTTTTGCGAATCGAAAATAACTACTTTTTAGCTTATAATAGTTAAAAATATATATTATTTCGTGAATTTTACGATTATCAGTCACTTTAACATGAATGCGCGAACACAGAACATGTTCTCATTGGGCCTATACTATGCATGTGTATAAAATATTCATTTTTCACTGCTTATCCGGATCAGCAACAACCATTTTTGAGCTTGTAATAGTTTAAAATATCTAATATATTGCGCATTTGACGATTGCCTGTGACTTTAACATGAACGCGCAAGCACAGCACATCTTTCCAATTGGTCTATACTCAGTAGGGATATATTTGGATATAATATGAATTTTCTGCCGCTTATCTGGATCTGAAATAACTATTTTTGAGCTTGTAATAGGTAAAAATATATAATATTTCGTGAATTTCACTATTATCTGTCACTTTAACATGAGTAAACGAAAACAGGCCAGTTTTACATTGTGTTTATACTAAGAAGGTATATATGTGAACCAATATGTATTACTTACGGGTTATCCGGTTCAGAAATAACCATTTTTAGCACCTACCAGAAACTTTTCAGCCCTACCCAAAAACGAAAGCAAAATATTTAATTTTTTCTATTCGCCCTACTCCTTGGTATAGACCCAATGGAAAAATGTCCTGTGTCCGCGCGTTCATTTTAAAGTGACAAATAATTATAAAATTCACGAAATATTATATATTTTTAACCAGTATAGAAGATAAACTACATCATTTCACGTGATCATTTTCATTTCATTTCACGTTCTTTTTCATACAAGATTAATTTTGTCATACAAGTCATCACTAACATTCTTTTCGTACACATTTGATACACATACGCACATATTTTTTCACATAGGCGTTACAAAATTTTATCGCGACTTGCCATGAAAACATAGTTAATGTGTTTA
This sequence comes from Andricus coriarius, assembly GCA_932066315.1. Lineage (NCBI taxonomy): Eukaryota > Metazoa > Arthropoda > Insecta > Hymenoptera > Cynipidae > Andricus > Andricus coriarius. The sequence goes on along the minus strand of CAKNWT010288725.1, from coordinate 27,133 downwards.
AAACGCACACGTTATACGGACAAAAGTCACGAAAAAGGTTCTTTAGTGTAACACATTTTTTTTAATTCTTAAGGACACTGACATCCTTCACTTCACTTACAATGATACTTTGCCTTAACAAGTTGTTTAATAAATTCATCGAATAATTTTTCATATTCTCCGATTTTAAGTAATTATACAGTTCCTCCAGAAGAATATTCTTACATTGCTCGAAATCCGCCACAATCCTCTCCAAACGTCTAACTCGTTCATCGATGCAAATTACCACGTTGACAAGCCCCCTAAATGTGAGCAGTTGCATCCCGATTCCTTGTGATTATTTAACTTCTTTACCTTTCATTTCACCACTGAATCGCTGATTTTCTAAATAAAAACAGCTTTTGCCGAGTATGATGTAGTAACCACAAGCTGGTATCGGTTTATAACAATCGGTGAAGACCCAGTAGTAGTAGTACAACCATCTTTAAAGGATAACGCAATTACACTGAACTTATTCATTAGCTGTGTCCATTCTAACAGGTTCAAAGATAATCCACGTGAGAAACTGCCATGTAATTGTATTACTGGTTAAAAACGACTATTAGGTTGAATTTCCGAACGTACCAAGGGTTTTCTTCAGCAGAATTGTTTAATTCGTAAACTGTGGACAGGCTTAGATGTTGCAGCTGTAGATTTTTCAGTTGTTTAGCAACTTCACTTTCAGAAGATTTTTCCTTGTCCACTATTTCTTCCTTTTTTACAACATTTTGTTGCTGGTATATAGTACAACTGCTGGATATGTAAGATTATCTTGAGTTTTTATAGATTTTACATTCTCATCAGAGAAGGTATTAGAGTTGTGTAGAATTTAACCCCCCCCCCCTTTGTCAAATGTCCACGTTTTGAGATACCCTGAACCAGAAAGACATGTCTTTGCGAATGTGTCTTTCTGTATGTATGTATGAATGTTTGTATGTTTGCGTAACGTATGCCTGTATGCACGTGTGCCTGTAGATTTTCAGTTTGCTAGCACGATAACTTTCGAAAGAATTAACATATTGCATTGGGCTTTGGTATACTTTTCAAGTGTCCTAAAGTGAAGGTCAAGTTCGTTAGCCAGCCATTCTTTATAAAAATTAATATTGCTCAAAAATACGAACAATTTATCCTAAATACTTTTTTTGGTAAACACAAATTACCGGCGTTATAGCAAAAAACTCAAGGTATGAAAAAATGTCAGAGAAAGAAAAACTTCGCATTTTGAACATCCTATAGCATTATCGCAACAAATTTTGGAATTTTCTCGAAAAGTCAAAAATTCAAATTTTGATGATACAAAAAATAATAAAAAATAAAAAATTTCATTTTGCTATCAAACCATACACAATTCAAAATATTAAATTTTTGTACAAACGACACAAGTTACGTAAAATATAATAAAACAAATGTTGTTCACCCAAAAAAGAGCTTCAAATTTGTTATAAATTATTTTTTGATAGGATGCGTGGTTTTTCTTTTATTCGTAAAAAACAACATTAAAAATTTTAATTTTTAGACAAACAACACAAAATATGGAAAAAATGAATTAACAAAACTTGGTCACCCAAAAATGAGCTACATATTTGTTATTAATCATTTTTTGATAGGACGCGTAGTTTTTGTTTTAATGGTTAAAAATAACATCAAAAGTAATTAAAAAAATTAAATCGGTTGAAAACGGCACCAGGTACGAAAATAAATTAATAAAAAAAAGTTGCTCACCCAAAAAAGCTCTAAAAATTTGTAATAATCTCTTGTTATAAAAATATATTAAAAACAAAAAATTACCTTTTTGGAAAAAGGACACTATCTACAATAACACGTTATTTAACACCATTTTTCGCCTAAATTATATCTACAAATTTTCTCAAAAACACTTTACTCTAGGATGCGTATTTTTAATTTGAATTGTAAAAAATAACATTGAAAATACCAATGCACATTATGAATTATAATACTATAAATTTATTGAAACGATACATTTTTTAGGGTAGCCTAGAATAAAATTTTTTCTTTTTTTGCAGTATCTGAGTAAGCAATTCCAGGCCGAGGAACATAAATGAATGTAATATACATTTTATATTAAAGTGTTCAAAATGATTTAGAAAAGTTAAAATTTTGGAGAAAATCCAATGTGAGGCAGGAGATATGTGATGACAATGTGTTCGTTAAAGCCGAAGGAGCTTTAACAAAAGAGAATTCACAATCACCAAATTGCAGTTGTCGATGCTTTGATCTTTAACTTTAAAAGGTCAGTGCATAACTGTGGGGAAAATGCATTGGTACAATGGAAAATCTAAGTGTATAAATGGAAGCACCTTATCTCAGAAGTTTTTAGTTTTTTTCAAACTTTCAGAATGGAACACTAATTATCGTTCTCGCAGTTCTTCCTCAAGCGTTTTTAATGCTCGATTTTGCTAACGTTTCCGTGGAAACAATAGCGTGGTCTTTGCGACTTTTAGTGCTTCTTTTGGGACATCGATGTCCAAAAATCGACGCCAATAAGGGATGAGCATCGAAAAGAGGAAGTGAAAAAAACTTTAGAGTTGCCAGCGCATGACGTGAACACTTCGAATGACGTTGAAAATGATGATGATGATATTTTTTTACGAGGGTTGTTGAAAACTGTTCTAAAACACACCGAGAAGGGTCCGCACGACTCGGCAGTGTGAGGATCTTAATAGCATCGCTACAATGATCTTGATGTACATAATGAAATATATATATACAGTAAACTTCCGATTATTTTAAGGTCCTTGACACGTACCCGGCCAAATATTTTAAAGCTGGAGGGGGCCCCACCCTTACCGCGATTCGGCAGTTTATTTTTATCCACGACGCTCATTGGCTACCCCGTTCTTGTATCGATGCGCCACCGGCGACTACTTTTTCAAGCGAAAAGCGCGGTTGATTTGAAATCAATAATAAATACTATCGATAATAATACAAATAAACACACCCGACAGGCAGTTTCTCAGCGCGTAAGGTGAGAGACGGTTGCGACTCTCGCCTCGGAAGGGCCGAGTGCGCAAATACTCTGTCGAGTACATATATTGGGCAATCTTATGGAAACGGTTCAGGCAAGTGGATATCCGGATTATTGCGCAGTTGAAAAAGTCGCGGTCCGTTAGTCTGCATGCATGCAATCAGTGTTTTTCAAGTGTCTTTCAAATGTTTTTGTTGGCGTACGACAATTTGCCAACTAAAAATCAATATTATAGAATCAAAAAAAGACGAAAATATTTCGCGGAATAGTGAGTTTTGTGGCATGACGTCGAAAGGTGGAAATGTCAGCCGTCAGGGAGGTTAGTACCTGGTACTGCAACTGCATACGACTTTTTAAAGAAAATCTCCGAAATGTAAAGGTACGTTATAAAGGTCTCGATAGTAATATTTTTCAAGGGTTTGAAGTGTTTCGCGAAATACAATAAACTATACGAAATTTTAGGTGAGGGTACCAATGACGTGAAAAAATACTAAGTTTAAACCAAGGAGGGCGCTCTTCGGGCCTTTTTTTTATTGGTCATTCACTGACACGGAGGAGAGTGTACAGGGACCGTGGTGGGAGATGACGAAAGTGCGCAATTTAAAATAAGTGAACTTTTAAATAAGCGGTCTTTAAAATAAACGGTAGTTTACTGTAATTATATTAATTTGGTCATTATAATGATGCCGTTTTTTTCACTGTAGAAGTGATCTAGTATCTCTCTCCCACCATTGTTGCCATGGCTCTTTTATTAGATTTCTGGCTTCTGCTTTTGCGGTTTTCCTCTCAACATCCGGAGATGTCTCGAAGATCCATTTTTTGTCGAATACCAGCAAATATATTAGGATGTATTAATGTATTAGGATCTGTACTGTAGGATGAAATAATCCTTTGCGCTCCTGTCTTCTGTCCTGTTGCCTTCCCATGTCGGTACTCTTTCAATTTTAGCGCATCAGCCCAGATTTCACGTCCATATAGCTTCCAGATAGCTTCCATATAGCTTCCATATATATATATGATCATTGTAGCGATGCTTTTAAGATCCCCACACTTCTGAGAAGTCCTACGCGTCAGTGAATGACCAATAAAAAAAAGAGGCCCGAAGAGCACCCTTGTTCATTTAAACTGAGTATTTTTTCACGTCATTGGTACCTTCACCTAAAATTTCGTAGTTTATTGTATTTTATATATATATATATATATATATATATATAGTCAAAAGTCTGTCATAAGGACAATCGCAGGATTTCGCTGGGAGCTGGTGCTAATTTGAAAAATTGCACCCGCTCCCAGCGAAATCGCGGTAAAATTTCAGCTGTAACCACGTCTCACGACCGTGAGATAGGTGGTTACAGTCTGCGGCGAATTCAATACAGTGATCCGGCAAAAGGCTCGTGCTTTTGAGGCTATTAACCATTGAAGCCTTGGCATCTAGAAGAGCGCCGATGATCAAGAAGATAAGCTTAACCGAATATTCCGGGTATAGCCGTCGCAACTCCCTTATAAGTTCTTAATACCTCTCTTTCTTTTCATTCTCCTTGGCTATGATGTTTTTGTCAGCTGGTGCCGAAAATTCTATAACGAACATGGTTCGTTTCTCAAAGTCAAGAAGAAATATTTCAGGCCTCGAGTGATCAACAGAAACAATTGTCGAAAATATGAAGTTCCAGTATACTCGACACTTCTCATTCTCGACAATTGACTCTGTTTCCCTAGGATCGTTTAGCGGAGCGGTATTTGGGGTGATGCCGTAAGAGTGACAGAGATGATAATAAAGGACTCTTAGTACCGCATTATGCCTTTGGATGTAGGTCGTTCCCGCATGAGATGGACAACCAGATAGTATGTGTACTAGATGCTCGGGGTGTGCATGATACGCTCTGCAGCTATTATCGGGAATGTCTTGGCTAGAAATGTGGCGACGGTATGCTAGAGTGGAAATGACACCCTCTTGTCACGCCAAAATGAAACCCTCCGTGCTCGACTTCAATCCGGGTGATTTAAGGAAAGCAAACGTTAGCTCATACGACATCGACAGATCCTCCACATTTCTATGGAACATGCCGTGCATCTTCTTCTCGAGGAGCTGTTCGCGAAAGTTTTTCTCCTGTGCTTTATTAATCCGGGCCTTCAGGAGTGAGTACTCGAGATGGATAAGATTTGATGCACTTTGCTCATCCATGATATTGAAGTCAAGCCCGAGTGTTTCAGCAGCCTCCTCCGCTGCTTTGTAGAGAAACGCCCCTTTGCCCACTTCTTCGTGTTTCCTGACCATTTTAAGAAGAGGGTCTTGTCCATTTGCGACTATATGTGCTGTACCCAAAATAATCCTGTTGTGAAGACCTTCAAGATTCGAGGGATCTGAGCTCGTCCTTCGTCCATGGAACCATTCCAAATGAATGAAGTACTACCGGGACGGCAAGCATGTTCGTCGCAGATACTTTGTTCCTCGCCGACAGTTCGGAAGACCAAATCCATCAAATGAGACGTTTGTATCTGCATCGGAGAGTATCCTTTATAGATGTCACGTCCTGAATGCGGCTCTGTGGCACGCCCAGGTATGTATAGGTCTCCCCAGCGCCAAGGTGTCGTACAGCGCTTCTGTCGACGAGCTCAGGGCCTTCCGGGATTCCCTTAAGTTTTCTTTTCTTCAAATAAACCTTGGCGCATTTTTCCAACCCAAACTCCATACCAATTTCTTGTGTGTACTCTTTGCCAATGCCTAGAGCTAGACGTAGTTTATCTTTATTTTTTGCATAGATCTTAAGATCATCCATGTAAAATACAGGAGTGACTTTATTTTTTCGATTTCCAGGTTTGCCACAGAATTACCCTTCGGAATGGCGAAGTGCGAGATATAGTGACCATAATGTCAGGAAAAAGAGGAGAGGGCTCATGCTGTCGCCCTGAAGCACACCTCTCTGAAAGGTGACACTGTTAGTGATCACACGATGTTTTCCAAATGAGATAGTAAATCTGGTTTTCCACAGCGGCATTAATCTCTCTATGCACCTCACTATGTAGGGATGAACCTTTAAGCTTTCCAACAGACAGATGAAGATAATAAGTCTTTACAGACACATCTATCGATGAGCAGGTTCTCCTGACATGCTGTTACGCCTTTCTTTGAGCCACGTTGTTCATACATCTCTCGCCACACAGGTCCAATTATCCGAACAATCCTATCATTTAGGATATCTGTGAAAATCTTATACAGTGTGTTCAGACAAGTTATTGGCCTGTAATTTTTAGGGTCAGCTAAGTTGCCCGTCTTCGGCAGGAGCACTGTGCGCTCTTCTACATATATGATAAAATATGAATAATGCTCTTCATTTGGTCATTATGATAATGCTACCAAGGACGCACTACAAATACCACCCTCTCTCCTTGGCAGGAATCCCCCCAGAACCGCTTTCGCATTAATTAACGGGGAGATGGTCGTTACTGGCTGTTACTTTCGCGATGCCTGCTGCGCGGCTGCCTCTCGGAACGTTAAACATCTTATAGTTCCCGGTAGATGGTCTATCCAGGGTCCTTCCTCCTTTCCACCGCATAGATAGCAGTATGGTTTGCCGCGTTTCCATCTTGTAGTCTCTGTCTTCTTACGGACTCTGTAAGCGACCCTTGATTCTAACACCAAGGATATCGGGCTTGATCTTGGGTTTCAGGTACTTAAAGATCTGCGCGTTGCATTGCCCCTGAGTCGATTGCAACAGCACGACCTCCGACTGAGCGCGTCCCGGGGCCTCCTTTTTTTCAGTTTAGAGGGAGGTTTTGTCCTCGGTTCGGCTTTCTGATTTACTAGTGTGCCCGCTCCATCGATGCGGGTCCTCACCTTTTTCGCCGATGGTCTTTCGTCTGTCGTCTCATGGGGACTCATATTAGGCTCTCTGGCCCTCTGCCCGTGTGCGGGGGCTGGCTCCGTCTGAGTATTGTTGGAAGCCGTGTCATTTACGCCTGCTGTCTTCCTGGCTTCTCGTACCTTCTTGACGAAAAACTCATCAATCCGGTATTCAAAGCTGTTCAGCCAGCCTGATATCGACCCTGCAATCCTCATTATTTCTTCAATTACCTCAAACGCGTCATCTAGCCCCATTGTCATTGGCTTGTACATGTTTCGTTTCGTACCACAAAAATCCTTCATTTTCTTAACCATGCTCTCTATCTTCCAGATCAGGCTGACTGCTCTCTCCATCGACCTCTTGGCACCCACCTTATGGCCTCTCAACTCACTTCGGAAGCTAGTTATTACCACGGGTAGCTAGGGAAGTATCGGTCCGGCCTGCAGTGCCCCGCATGTGGGGGTAAAGTCTCAATATCCTACAAGGCGACCCGGTATCCTAGAGAAACTGTTTAGTACACCATACCCTGGTGCATCCAGTCTTACCACGTTCCACTTCTTGGCCTTGATTCGATATATCCTGGTTTTTGTGCTACCTCCTATAGTGAAGTATATGCACCGGTGGTCACTACCGGTGTAGTCCTCCAGAAACTTCCATTCTTCATAAGATGGGCTATTCCTTCCGATGCTAAGATGATATCCGGGATCGTTCCCACGTTTTCGGACCATCTGTGGGTTGTTGTATTCCCAACGTTCGTGACTAAAAGCCCTCGTCTTGTTGCCATGTCCATTTTTCGCTTCCCGCGCGAATCTAACCTAGGTAGCAGCTCACATATGTGACACCTTTGATCCTTATCCTAACATTCCCGTTTCCACATCCACGCTTTTCAATAGGAAGTTTCCTTGGGTTTCTCACCCAGATGGCTGCTGTGCCATGGTTATCCGCGAACCATGTTGTGGTGTCCCTGTTTTGATACGGCTCACTGAGAAGCAGCATATCAATCTCCATTCCCAACACTATATTTATACTTAAGAGATCGTCCGCTGTTTTACTCCTGTGCATATTCACTTTAAGGATGCTGATCATCGCCTCTCGGTTCTTCTGACTCGGTCAAGAGCTACCCTAAATGCCTGGCATTTCGCTGATCCAGGGATGTGTCCCCGTTGCTTTAGCTCCATGTTAAGATCTGTTCATAGGACACATTATACATTAGATTTGCACGTGGCGCCCTCATGATCGGTCTTACCGCATTTGTAGTATTGGTTCTTTCTGTCGGGACCTTTGCATTTCTGTGCCTGATGGCCATAACCCATATAGCTGAAACAGCGTGTGACTGTTTACATTTGTCTTTATAACCATATTTATATATTCCGGTTTAACGTTTCCCCGGATTTCCCCTAGGACCTGTGCATAGGTTATGCCTTTCGCGGGTTTAATGATAATGGCTTCACTGGATTTTATTTGCTTTCCCCTAAGCATGCGTCTGTTTTTCAGCCTTACTAGCTTTCTTCTTGCGTCTTGTCAAATCCGTCCACATGGGAAGAGATGCCGCATCATTTATTTTCTTGTCCATTGAAGTAGCACCCTGATTTTCCACTGGACTAGATGCTGTTCGTTTGGCGGACATTCGCTTAGGTGTGCTGTAGCCATGAAATTTCGCTAGTGGGCCGCAGCAGAAACCGATCATGATATATGGGTAACGGACTGCCAATTCGAATTATGATTATGATTCTTTTTTACGAAAATGGTGAAAAAATCTGAGCCCAGACACACAAGAAGGGTCCGGATTTCTCGGTAGTGCCGGGCTTTCGATGGTGGTGAAAATAAAGATGGCGGTGAAGATGAAGATAGTGCCATCTTTTACCCACTAATAAAACACCACTTTTCTTCTTGGCATAATTCCCCACGGAACTGTTTTCGCATTACTTCAGGGGGTGCCGCTTTCTTACCTGCTCATACTCCTGCTTGTTTCCTTCTTCAATATTGAGTCAGCCTCGTGACCCAACCAAGATGTCATGCATCATCCTCAGTAGCACGACAATGTCGTGCAACGAGCTCGCTAGCCTTCGAACATCTTGACTGGGCGTGGCTGCTTGGGCTGCCTCTTCAAGCACCTAACTCTTCCTGATGGGGCTCCTCCTTGTTCCCATCCTCTGGGTTTAATCAACTTCATGTGCTAACTAAGATGTACGCATCGTCCTCATCAGCGCAACAGCAGCGTCGCCATCTTGGCAGGAAGGTCGATTTGCTCATAATTAGCGAAAAATATCAGGATCCAGACAGCCCGACATGATTCACGGACCACCTGGGAACTGCTGCCATTTGGATACGAAATACAAAAAAAGTTCCAGTACACGAGCATGGGTCAGGCGACGGCTTTCGGCCATCTTGGTTTCGATCCTCTCTGACTCCACCTGCACTGTAATGATCCTGGGAATCTGTTTTCCAATTACTAGCACCAGCTTGGCCTTTTGCGTCGCTAGTTCCAGGCCGTGTTTGCCCATCCACCTGTTCACGAAGTACATGACTTGGTCCAGCTTCCCCTTAATTTATTCCAGGCTCCGTGCTGCGATTACCGTGATGATGTCATCTGCGTAGCCTGACAGATAGGTGCCTACTCGAATCTTCATTCGCAGAATATCGCCGTAGGATATGTTCCATAGGTCATTTAACTCCTGATCATCCGCAGAGATATTCTGGAGTTTCAAACCTTTTAAAGGCTCTGATCATATCTGTCCACCTTGCCGAGTTGAAGGCGTTTCTAACGTCCAACGTATCCAGGAGAACGATCTTCCTCGAATGGTTGTTCCCGCTTTGCGCAGCCATTTCCAATATAGGCTTCCCTCTCGAATTCGACCTCTGCTCGCGAACGACTTCCTCGAGACGATCAAGCTTTTCTTGGAAGTCCGAGATGTTCTCATTGCGGGTGAGGTAGCAATTGACATACACGATGCCCCTGCTTCTCACCCACAAAAAGCCGTCGCCTGACCCATGCTCGTGTACTGGAACTTTTTTTGTATTTCGTATCCAAATGGCAGCAGTTCCCAGGTGGTCCGTGAATCATGTCGGGCTGTCTGGATCCTGATATTGTTCGCTAATTATGAGCAAATCGACTCAGTAGGATGTTTCTCTGCTGCACGTTAATGTTTACAAAGGCCATAATCTGACCTCTTTGTTTCTCCTTGGAGATGGAGACCTTTGAGTCGCCGTCATGCTCTTTGAGGTCCCTTTTCACAGCCTCCTTAACGTCTTCTTTGGACGTGGTGCCATCTACTTCTAACAGTTCCACATTTATCCTAGGAACCATACTCCTCGCCACTTCAGCGTCTCCCAATGTAGTCTTTAGGCGTCACCTTTGACCTGATGTTTTTAAGGACGTCCGAGTAAGATGTGCCGCTTGCGGGTCTTATTAGCAGTGCTTCAAGGCGCTGCCTTTTGTACGCATCTTCCTCAGTAGCTTGACGTCGCACAGTGCTGCGAATTAGAAAATAGGGGTTCAAAATGATCCAGAGCCTATAATTTGTATCCGATTTCATCTTTTTTTTTAAATTAAAGCTCATTAAATTCTAAAGAGAACTGTTGAGGCCGATTTTGCAAGACAGGCTCTGTTTGTTTGTTATTCAAGTTAAAAAATGCCAAAAAACCATCATTTTTTATATTTATGCTGCCTGTTATGTATCATTCATTGATATTACCTAAAAAAGTGGAAAAACTGATAGATTTACAATCGATTAACAAATCTTGATAACTTAGATGAAAATATGCATTAGGTACTCTGCAGTCTTAAAACCCTCGAGTGCCGTAATCATCTCTGCCCATCTGGCCAAGTTGAAGGTGGGAGATCTCGGAGAGATCATAGTTTCCGCTTCCATTGATCCACTCGCTGAGAGGATCTCGGGCTTTCGGATCAGACTTTTGTAACCCAAGCCCCAAGGTTCATTGTCCACTTCCTGGCGCAAGTTTTTCCAGCTCTGGAGTTTGCTTTTCTTAATAGCCTTGCCAAGTTCTTTCTTGACCAACATGTACTCCTTCGCGCCTTTTCCCTTCCTTCTAGTTACCGTTTACCTGCGCTGAATGCATTATCTTCGAAGATCGGCAATTTCTTCATTCCACCAAGAGGCGGAAGTTCTATTTTTGTGCACCTTTTTCAAAGGACTCGAGGACTCTGACAATTGTCAGGAATAGTTTTTCCTCGTTCATTTTGGCAGCATTCAATCTTTTGGGATTGCGATGTTGTATCATGGCTTCCATCTTGCCTTTGATGTTGTAAAGTATGTACTGGTGGTCGCTTCCTGTAAAGTCCTCTAGGACCCTCCAGTTCTCCATAAGGGGGGTCATTCCCTCCGAAGCTGGGTTGATGTCCGGGATCGTTTCGGGGTGTTTCGCCGGCATTCATGGTAAGCTGGCTCCGTCTTGCATCCATCTCTGGCATTCGCTTTCCCCGCGAATCTGATCTCGGTATTCTCCATTCAACCGCTTTTGCGCTAAAGTGTCCTGACGCTATTACTCCGCCATCTGTATCTTAGAAGAGGTCTTTTAACAGGTCCAGTTTATCTTGGAATTCCTGAATGCTCTCATTAAGCGTGTGGTAGCAGCTCACGTACGTGACACCTTTGCTCTTGACCCACACGTGTCCGTCTCCAGAACCATGGATTTCGATGGGAACTGCGCCTTGGTTTAGCAACCAGATCGCTGCTGTTCCAAGATTGTCCCGACACCATATTGTGGTGTCCCGGTCCGTATACTACTCGCTGACAATCAGCAAGTCGGCCTTCCAATCCCAAACTGAATGTTCTAGAATAGGCATACTGTTGCAGAGCACACAGTGCATTTCAGACGTGCAAGCCTTTGCCTGATGTTCACCCATAACACATTGGTAACAAAGGTTGCTACAGTCCGGTCCCTTACAATTTCTTGATTGACGTCCATACTCTAGACACATGTAGCATCCGTCGACGCGTGATATCCTTCTTACCCTGCTATATTATCCATCCCACTTTAATGCGGGCGGTTTTTAGCAGTTGCTTCGCAGCTTCCTTGCTGAGCTCGACTATAGCCAGGAACCTTTCTCTCCTGTTGGGCCTAGTTACCGAGACCTTTGCGTCTTCTACCTTATCGCCCAGATCTCTCTTTAGTGCTTTCTCTACATCCTCCTCGGTTGTGACACAGTCGAGATCTAGGATCACTAGTGTGACTTTAGGAACCAGATTCTTTAATATTTCCGTATCTCCTAAGTGCTTTTGCAGACCCTCCCCTAAAGCCATACCGGTGTTTGTCTCCTTCTCGAGCTCTATCAAGACATCTTAGTTTCGTGTCCGGCGGATCGACCTAATGCGGGTTTTGGTTTCTTCAGGCTTCATTATAGCCCTGATGTCTCCCAAGACCTCCGTGTAAGTCTTTCCTGCGCCGGCCTTATTGGTACCGCTTCCCGGCGCTGTTTTCTGTCATGTTTTCGGTGTGACTTCTTATTTACGGCCATGTCATTTGTCCTCCTTTGGCTGGCCTACCCCTCGGCATGCTGCAGTTTTCCCGCTCTTTCAGGCTTCCGCATTTTCCTTGTCACCTTCGTCCGCCCAGGTGGCCACACAAGGTAATTTTTCCTCTTCCCCATTGGAGTTGCACCCTGATTTTCCAATGGACTTGATGCTAATCTTTCGCTGCTGCTGCGCATCGAAGCACTTAAGCTTTTTTGAGCCTGTTTCCCCGCCAGGCTCAAAATGCTCGTTTTTTCTTTCTTGGTCTGTTCCTTTTGCATTTGGGTGGCCTGTAACGGTTATATTAACCTTAGGACTCCGCTTTGAATGTCAGTGTTGAAATTTTTTAGATGGTCCGCCACTTTTTGCAATACGGCCAATGTGACCGTCATTTCTTTCAGCGTCTTTTCAATTGTCGCTTCTGCTGCCAGGCAATTTTCCTAGAGCGTCGTCTTCTTGCTTTACATCGTCGTTTCTTTATTTTCATTGGGGGGAGGTTGGGGTTGTTTGTGGGTGCCATGTAATTTCGCCGGCGCATCGTGCGTGGAGGGGCGTGCCCAAATAGCCGGGAACGGGTATACTCTCGGAACTAAGTCCTACCCCAGTTCCATGGGGCACTGCAGATTCCGACCTCTGCAGACACCGCGCACTCTGTGAGCAAGGCACGAAAGGGCTGTCTTCTGATTCCATACTGCAGCTGACACCTCGGCCGTGCAAGCACACATCAGCATTCTCCTATCAGAGACCTGGGAACGATGACGATGACGATGACGATGATGATGACGATGACGATTCTTTTTTTTACGAGGGCTGGTGGAAAATGTTAAAAATGTAAAATGTTTTTTTTTCATTATAATAATGCCACCAAGGGACCCACTAAAAACCACCACCCTTTCTCCTTGGCATTACTCCCCCCGGAACCGCTTTCACATTACTTCAGCGGGTACCGTTTTCTTGCCTGCTAAGGCTTCTGCTGGTTCAATTCTTCGTTATTCTGGGCTTCTGATCGAACCAGCCCTTTCTCAAACCAGTTCAGCCATGATGTCGGCCTTCGACGTCATGGCTGGGCCTTGTCGTATACTTGTGTCATTTGGGAGGCTTCCTCGACGAGGTTGCCTCTCTGAACCACAAACATTTCATTGACCCCGGCTGATGATCAGTCCGGGGCCTCTCACTACGTGCAGCCTAGAGGAAGCACTGGGGAGTGCTCTCCGCAGACTTGTGACCCTTCTTGCTGCACCTCAAGCATCCTTTTACCCTATCAGGGCCCTTGCAGCTCGCTGCCCTATGGCCAAAGCCGAGGCTGTTTTGATGGCAGCGGAGAACATTGATCTGCTCTCCATTGCAGGCTCGACCTCAACGAGTACCTCTCCTTTCCTTGTTTCTCTCACACCCCTGACGTTAACACCAAGGGTGTCGGGTTGCATCTTTTGTTTGAGGTCCTTTAGAACCTCTGCGTAGCTTGAACGCTCGGCCGGTTTTATAATATTCACCTGCGGTCTAGCTCGCCTCTTTTTCTCCTTCATCTGTGAAGCGATGCTCTTTGTTTTACGCCATCTATTTCCATGTCCATGTCGTTGAGCAGCTTTGCCCCATCTCCGATTCCTTTTCGCTCTGGAAGGTACATATTGCTCTTAGAGTCGCTGAAACTCTTGAGCTCTGCAATAACTTCCTGCAAGTCCTCTAGGCATTTCTCCAATTTTTTAGTCTGCGACTTAAAGCCCTCCCGCATATGTCGGAGAAGAGACTGGTCACGCCGATCCTCCTATTCTGTGACGTCCAAAGGACCTCCAAGCTGCTCTCCAAGTATGTTTGGTTCCCCTCAAAATCCATGGAACCGGCACTAACCACCGGGGATGGAACCCGGTCGGAATCAGTGGGAAATTTCTACTCCCTTGGAGTATATTGGGTTTAATATACTTACTCATTTCTGGTTTTAATTCGGGGTTCCTTCTCCCAGCTGGTTTTTGTCTGCCCCGGGTATTTGACTTCCTCGGTACCACTCATATCTGGGAGGCGTTCCCCTATCCGCAACCTGGATTGGCGCCCGATGAAGGACCAGCAACCCCACACGGATGACGATGACGATGACGATGAATGGCATCAAGTATTGGCGAAAATAAACCGCAACAAGACCCTCGCCAATGCAGTAAAAAGATGTGTGAATCCATGTATAATCTTGCATATGTTATCGAGAAGGTCACACACAAAATTTTGTACAATAAAATAAATACGTCGAATTGGTAAAATCCCAATTCTTCGGACTTGGGGGGGGGGGGGCAGCAAAGTTAGACAAAATGGTGTAGGTGTGTGAGTGTGAAGTGGCATCTATCAATGCTCTAATTCGTGCTATGGGATTAAATCCCATGATGAATCTATTAAGCGTCAACTGGGAGCATGCCTTAGCTGACTTGGATATACCATCACGCAAGTACATTTTTTTTGTTTAATAACTTATTTCCAATAATTATAATTTTTTTCATTTAATAATACCAAATTGTACAATTAAGAAACTACAACCAGAGTTTTTTTGCAAATAGCATTTGTCTTCATTATACTTCACTGACATTTCAATAAACAATTCAAGAATAGATTAAGACAAGAAAACATTCGGATGGTTCCTTAAAGAAAAAGATTTTAAGATCAATTAATCGTCAATAAAAAAATTTATCAAAAACAGCATTAAAATATATTTTTAG
>CAKNWT010288725.1:0-12014 GCA_932066315.1 Andricus coriarius | reverse complement strand
TCTTTTTTGCTGCAATTTAAGTATGAAAAGTCTTAAAATATTTCAATAAAGCTTAAGTTTAACCCCAAAAATGTATTTTTTTTTAAAGAACACAGAATAAAGTTAGGCTTACTTTGGCTGCGTCTTCTGATAGTTCTTTATGTCTTACTTCAATCGTTACTGAGGTAACTTTATGTAATTTTCTTCAGTTTAACAACTTAATGTAAGGCCCTTTTGACTAAAGAAAAGGTCTAATTAAACGCAGCTTTTTTTTTGTCAAAAAAAATTTTCAAAATAGAGTGAAAAATTAGTAATGGAATGTCAAAGTATTCTAATAGACAAAAATGCTATTTCAAAACCATTTTTTTTTGTTAAAGTTTTTCTAAAATTTTCAGTTGCGCCATAAGTGATTGTAATTGAAGACGTTGAAACTCCCACTGCTGTGAAGGTGGATCATATGGAGAAGGACAGGGAGGCAGAAGAAAGAGTCGTTATTTTACCCGTAATTTCACGGAGAAGAAATAGGAACTCTCCCAACCGATTCAGTTTTTACAATTTTGAAGCAGGGCACAGCTTTGCAAGCAGAGTTAACGAGACACAAGACCTACGAGGTAAATATAATATTTTATTACTCCAATCACTATTTAAAAAGTAAACTAGTAGAATAAGCAATTTTGTAATTCCTTTATGTTTGTTCACTTGCGTAATGTCTCATATTGAATTAATTTGATGAATTTTATTTTTTTTATAGATAATGATACCACCGATCTATCAAAATCGTTAAATATACAGCGTACCTACCTTTGGGACAGCGTCGGTGTGTGTATTGGTGCTGGAGAAGGAGTTGCAGGACTTCTTCAACAGAGCAGGTTTCTTGAAGTGGAGGAAACTGGAGTGACTTCAAAAAGAAAAGGTCGCTGTTTTAATATTAACGTGAAAGGTTGCATGTCGGATATTAAAATTTGAATAATCGGCGAGCGTGTGAATTGTGTTTAAAATTGAATGTTTTTTTTAACGAAAATATGGTTAAAAATATTGGTTTTGATCGTACAGAAGTAACTGTCGTAAAAATTTAACAAATTTAGTAAAAAATAAACATCACAAGTGTGGTTTTACATATTGTAGAATATGTAAAGCAATACGTGAATGTAACCATGAGTGTTTTGTACACCATGTGTTTGTACTTGAAGGTGACCGTACTACATTTGCGAATCTGTGCGTTGCCCACCAAGTGCGTTTCTTCTGTCTCGAGGAGGATGATATTGAAAAGTCGCGTGAACGCTGTGCTATCGTTCGAGAATTTATCCTAAAGGTGAAAAATGCATCAAAAACTCTCTTCATTTTGTACTTAGACCCGTAAAAAATGTAAAAAAAAATAAAATGCAATAAGTTCCGACGCGCATAACTTCTTAAAAACTTTAGTGGAACGTGATGAGTGTTCTGGTAAAAACAAGCCTAAAATTCAATTCAAGGGCTGTTTCTAGCATGGTTGTAAACATTGTTTCCCCAACAATCGTGACAAACAGCTAACTCGCTCGTATGAGAGTCTTAATGCTCTAATTGAGAAAAATCTAGCTCAATCTAGTAAATTACCTCTCTATGCATACTATTTTAATAAATATACCATTGAATCCTCGTGATGCACTTTTTGGAGAGCGCCCGGGACACATACGTTGCTATTATTTTGTGAAAGACGGGTCATCCAGATCTGCACGTGTTAAGTGTCGTATGCGTCCATCACAGACACTCTATCAGCCTCTTTTACCTTCACCTTTTCATGGCTTACTGATGTTTGCTCTTTGCAGCGGGTATTGCGAGAAATTAGAACAGGGCAACTGTACCTATGAGACAGCTTTTCGTGAGGTTGCGGGTACATGAGTTCCTGATGATCAAAGGAAAGCTGGCGCGATAGGGTACAAAATAAGTTAAAATTCACGAAATCTAGCAATATGAAACAACTCAGTACAACCCTAGTAATAGTGAAAGTGAATTTTTTGCTTAATATATCAACACTTTTCATACAAGCAAGCAATAGTCTAAAGGCTGGCCCAGAGCTTTACTAATAAAGTTTTGAGCCAAAGGCATTTAGACGAGTTGAAGGAAAAAGAGGAGATAGAGCTCGGCCGGATGAAGATTGAAAAAAATCCAGTGTTGTGTGCTGTCGCTAGGTTATGCTAAAATTCTTTTTGGAGTAAATTCGGTCAGAAGAAGAATTCACAACCAAGGGTAATTAAAAAAAAAAGCGCGATGACCTATTAAAGATAGTATGCAATCCTGTGATAGAGGTGAAACACTCTATCATTGCAAACGGCACAACGTTGTTTGTTAGTTGGATGTATAAAAATGATACCTTGTCACCCTCACCACTAGCAAAAGTTGTGAGTGCAGTTTATACCACAGCCCAAGTACGGTTGTTCCTCTAAAAATATCAGAAAAAACTTGACCGACGTGTGGTATATTATGATAAGAATGCAGTTATTTTTATAGATAGGAATACTCCGGATGACTATAAACCTTCTATAGGTACATTTTTAGATGATTCAATTGACGAAATTGAAGTTTATGATTTCGGAAGTTATACTAGATCCTTTGTCTCTTGTGGACCTATGTTTTTATTATCAACTCGATCTTTAACTGGAACTTTGCTGTAAATATTCATGTATGTAGTGTTAGATATCAATTTTATTGTCAATACATTTTTTACAGGTTTACTAATGTGTATTTTATATGTTGCAGCATATTGAATCTGAGAGAATTCCGACAAATACTCGGATGGGTCTTATTCCGATTCATCAATCCCGTGCAACCAATCCACGCAAAGCCCCTTTAGAAACAAACTGCGGAAGAAGAAGACTAGTTTATTTGACCCAAATGATAACTTCAACGCATGTCATGTGCGTGTTTGTGTGAGCGTGTGTGCGCACACGCTTTAGTTCTTTAGTTTAGCTCTAGTTTAATACATGCCTGTATTACATTCGGATCCGGGATATGTTTCACGGATTTTTGAATCGTTAGAGCGAATATATATGTTTTTCCGATTTTGAAATATGTAGTTTCCCCACAAATGCTTTTTGTTTGTGTTAATGTTTCCTCAGATAACATACGCCTTTCTATCAAGGTACGGACTATATTTGTATTTGTATCATTATTTTCAGTAAAGAAAAATGCAATGTTGTCTGTTTTAGTAAAAAGGTGTTCTTTGTATATAATTATTTTTGCTAATGACCTGTCCTTACAACGCTCGGACTTTATTAACCTTTCCTTGTTACCATTTTTCGTTATCGCTTTACCGGTCCTCTGATTTTTGTTGCAGTAATCTGGAGCTGGTGTCAGTCGTTCTTCTGTTGGGTTTGTCTCTGCTTTTGTTTTCTGGACTGAAGGTTCTACTGTTTTGGGATTTTTAGACTTTTTTCGCAAATTTTTCAGAGCTTCAGAGTTCTGTCTGCTTTCATTGTTTTCACTTAGGACTAACTTCTCGTTTCCTGTCGCATTCGTTTATTTTTTATTTAATTCTATGCTTGATTCTTTGGTTGATTTCGCGATGAATTCCTTATATAATATTTCTTTGCAACGTATTCCCGATTGGTAGTCCGTTGTTATGAGTGATTCCGCATCATTCTGTACTCCTTCGTCTAAATTTGTTGATTTCCCTGGTCGACTATCACGATGTTCTTCCACCGCATCTTCAACAATGTGCAATGTTTTTTCTTTCGTGTTTCTACCTCTGTGTAGTTCCTTCTGTATTTCTACTTCTTCTTTTTCTATCCCTGCTTCTTTTTCTTCTTCTTCCTCTTTTTCTTCCTCTTTTTCATCCGAGACTTCGATTTATACCTCACGTTTGTTGTTTGGGATGTCTCCGGATAAATAAATTCTTCGAGGAGTTTCTAAAGGATTATCATCCTCTTCTTCGTCCGCTGATGAAATCGGGGTGATTTCTGTTTCTGAAATGTTTTCCCATTCCATAGAAGATTCTTCTGAAGAAAATGTTTCCCTGGTGATATTTTTCCTTGGGGCCTTCCCTTTAAGGCTCATTTCTTCGGATTCTGATTGCATTAGATTCTTTCGAGGACGTCCTCTGTTCCGTTTGATTTGTATTCCTGTCTTCTCTTGGTTTGGAAACTTTCTTGGTCTACCTCTTTTTCTTTTCGCTTATTTGGCAGTGGATACGCATCGCCTGCTGTTTTTTCATTTAGTTTTTTCATTTCTTTGGAATCAGTAGTATTGGTGAGCCTGTGAAGTTCCTCCTTGAGGCTATGGGGTTGCCTATATGGTTGTTTGTGTACAGGTTTATCGTCCACCATAGAAATACTATGATGGACTGCGTCGGTGTACGATAATTTGTCACCAGGCAAATAATAGGAGCGGGTGTATGGTTCCTTTAATTTTAAAACATGCTATTTTTTGCCTTTATCTAAATGTTCTATAGGCAAAAGCGCTTCTAGAATTTGCAATCTTTTTTGTGCCTCGGAAGCAAGCTCATTTTTTTAGCTCAAATATCTTTTTTTTTGGGAGACATCAGCGTTGTCCAATGCTCTTTCGTCAAACAGTATTGCATCTGACAAGTCTGTTGGTTCACTTTTTGCAAAAGGTGTTATTAATTTGATAGTTTCGCTGGCAACATTAAACACCGGTATATGTGCAGTACCATTTCTAATTGATACCAGAGCATTGCCAAGAAGAATTCCTGGACCTGCATCTAATTCAGGAAGGAATCCTTCCGTAAGTGAGGTGTCTTCGACTCTCGCGAAAATTATTTTATTTGAA
Organism: Andricus coriarius; assembly: GCA_932066315.1. Classification (NCBI taxonomy): domain Eukaryota; kingdom Metazoa; phylum Arthropoda; class Insecta; order Hymenoptera; family Cynipidae; genus Andricus; species Andricus coriarius. Next base: position 7,271 of record CAKNWT010288725.1, on the reverse strand, counting down.
CGTGGTGGCAATGTAAAATACTCTTCGCTATGAAATGTAAAAGTTTGATTACGCAATTTCAAACATTGGGATTCGTAGAAAATTTTCCCTCGCTGTTTTTTTGATCGGAAATGAATTCAAAACTACTTGGAATTTAATATCAATGTCGCTGCACTTGATAATTATTTGACCTTCTGAAAAAACAACACCTGGAGTTACGCCATTTATTTCGAATTGGACTAGTTCGTCAATACGAATCCATTCCTGTAAAGCCGTATTCAGACGAGCGGTTCCCGGTTCCGATTGCGGTTACGATTGGAACCGTCGACCAATCAGCGCGCAGCACGTTCCGGTCCCGGTTCGGGTTGCGCGCTTAGGTTTCTCTCTATTTTCAGCTGCGGCTATTTCGACCGGGCCACAGTCGTCGCTGATCGAAGCCAATCACAGCGGTCGATGAAGTCACGTGACTCTTCAGCTGTTGTCGCTGCCTTGAGCAATCTTGGGTGAATGCGATGCACCGTGTGCATGAACCGGACCGTAAATCGTAACCGTAATCGTATCCCGGAATCGCTCGTCTGAATACGGCTCAATGCTTGTCGTTTTATGACGTTTATTTCAGTTCCCGTATCGAGAATAAATTCTAAATTTTCTGAGAAGAATTGTTCGCTCTTTTATAATATTGTGGGGGCATTAGTCTGAGTACTTAGTTGTATTACTGCTCGTTTTATAAGCTCAATTTCGCCGTGGCACGCTTAACATTGTTTCGCCACTCGCCTGCGCGCTCAACTGGCGAGTCGCTTGTGTGTTTAATTGTTGTGAATCTGTGGACTATTTGTGTTCCTCCTATAGGCGTTGATCAAAAGGATTTTGTAGAGAGGAACTACACACGTGAGAGTCATTAAACTTATGGTAGTACTTATTCTCATGGCTAATCGCATAGTTTGGGTTATAATTTGGTTTGTAGTGCAATTGGTGGTTTGTTTCAAGAATATGTTCGCTTTGTTGTAAGTTTGGCTGAAAATTAGGTTGAAAATTCGGTTGAAAATTTGGTTGATAATTTGGTTGGGATTCTATCCGATAACGTGTTTGGTGATTTTGTTGATAAGTCCTCGGAGGGTATCTCGAATCATTGCTTAAGTTTTGAGTGTTCTGTTGATGTGGGTAGTAATTTTGAAAATGTTGTTTTTGATTGCTATTTTGATTGTACCAAACGTTATATCGGTTTTGTCTTGGTCGAAAGCGTTCTCTACTTGGACTACGGTTATTCGAGTCGTATCGATTTGGGGAATTTGATTGATTTCTTTATCTACTAATCCCCCTATTGTTTTGCCGGTTGCGAGCGGATTCAGGCAAATATCAACATTTAGAGTCACATTATGTGACACGTTCGAAATTGAATTTTAGTGAGCGTCAAAAAAAGTTACGAACCGAAAGAAACCGGGAAATGACCGGGAATGTTGCCCTCGATTAAAACGGCCACCCTGATAATTGTATTAAAATTTGAAAAAATAATTCTTTAGTTTGTTGAAATAAAAAAATCTTTTCGAAATCACGATAAAATTTTACTCTGCATACATAACTTTTTTTTATTTGTTAGATAATTTCTGGCAGTAGGAAACGTTTAAGGAACTAAACCCTTGAAGAAATATTTCGAGAAAAAAATCATTATGTGTTGGAGGAAGTTTCTGAAGCTAATAATTTAGTAAATACTGTGGTGGTGTCTTCCGATAATACAGATAACATAGGTTTAGAATCGCCTACAATTGTTAATTTTAATTTGGCGGGGGAAGTTTCTCAAGCAGACAGTTCAGAAAATATGGGAGTGGTATCTTCACATAATTCAGGGAATGTACTTGTCCGCACTTCTCGGTAGTGTGGGGATCTTATTCGCATTACTGCAATGACTCTGACATGTATAATATTCTATTATATCTTGCGTATAATTGTACATTATACCAAATCAACTTGGTCATTATAATAATGCCACCAAGGGACCCACTAAAACCCACCACCCTTTCTCCTTGGCATTAATCCCCTCGGAACTGCTTTCGCATTACTTCAGGAGGTGCCGTTTCTTCGCCCACTGGGGCGTCTGCTGGTCTTCCGTTTTTTCGTCGACCTAGTGTACCAACCAAGATGTACGCATCGTCCTCAGCAGTGCGGTGGTATCGCACATCGGGCTCGTCGTCCTCAACAGCACGACTATGTTGTACAACGGGCTCGTCGGCCTTCGATCATCCTGGTTTGGGCATGGTTTTTGGCTACTGTTTGTTTACAAGTTGCAAAATCTCAATTCACAGCGTCTCTGGCTCCATTTTTCTTCTCGTAACTTTTCTTCTGACGTAAGACCGATTCTACATAGCTGGTTATGAGATCCTAATTTTCCTTACTACTCAGCATCACATCTATTAGAGTATCCGGTGTACAAAGTCCGACCTCGCTTTCCAGCCTGGTTCATTCTTCCATCCACCTATCACACTCGAAAAAAGTGTGGAGAGCATCATCGCGGTTATCCCCGCAGTATGTGCAGTCCGGTTTCTCGACATTTCCTACTTTGTATAAATGGGCCCGGAACAACCCATGCCCAGAGAGCATTTGTGTCATGTAGAAATTTATTTTTCCATGATCACAGCTCACCCACGCGTTTATGTCGCGTATAAGGCTGAAGGTCCATTTTCCTCTCGTTTCTCGATTGCATCTTGCCTGCCACTGATGTATCGTTTGTACCCTGGCTTCTCGTTTAGCTTCAAATTTGTTGCACTCGGGTTTTCGATCATAGACAGCCTTGCGTTCTGCTGCAAGCAGATCAATTAGTGTGACTCCAGCAATTACTAATGTTGCTGGTTCCGAGACGGTGCGATAAGCACATGCCACTCTCTGCGCTCCTCTCCACTGTAACCCTGCCATGCGTTTGCGGTACTTCTCTATTTTTAGAGCTTCCGCCCAAACTTCAGCTCCATAGAAGAGGATGGAGTGCGTCACCGACATCAGTAAACGTCGTCTACTCGGTTTTGGGCCTCCTATGTTGGCCGTAAGACGGCTGAGGTTCGTCGGTGCTGTGCACGCCTTATCAGCTGCTTGTTTTATCTGCTCCCAGAAGTTGAGCTTACTGTCAAGCATGATGTCGAGATGTTTTGCCGCTTTCTTGGTTCGTACCTCTTCGGTACCCACCTGCATTGGGATCTCTAGTTCGATTCTCTACGTCGTCAAGAGCACTACTTCAGTCTTCTGAATGGCTAAACTCAAGCCATGATCTGCCATCCATAGTTGCACCCGCCTCATAACCTCGTTCAGCTTCCATTGAGCTTGCTCGAGGTCGCGAGCAGCTATGGTCGCTGCAATGTCGTCAGCGTAGCCGACGAATTGTGTTTCTTCCGGCATCTCGATTCGTAGGAGGCCGTCATAAGACACATTCCATAGGTCTGGTCTTAGGATGGATCCTTGGGCAGCGCCCGCAGATATACTTTTTTTGCAGGATCCTTTGTTCGTTTCATAAAGCAGTACCCGACCCTTCAGGTAATTACTTACCATCCGGTTAAGGTACTGTGGAACTTTGAACTTGTGCTTCAGTGCATGAAGCATGGCACTCCATTTTGCCGAATTAAAGGCGTTTTTAACATCCAGCAGCACAAGTACCACGATTTTTCTGGAGTAGTGACCTATTTGCCGTTCCTCCAGAGCAAGGTTTACTACGCGTGACACAACATCTACCGTGGACATCCCTTTCCGGAAACCATACTGACTGCTGGATAGATCTCCGGCCGCCTGTATAGCCGATTGTAGTCGGGGTTTCAGAAGCTTCTCTAAAAGCTTTCCAGCCGTGTCCAGGAGACACAGGGGTCTAAAGGAAGACTGTGAGTTTGGATCGCCTTTGCCCTTTTCTATAAGTACCAGCTTTTGCCGTTTCCACTGATTAGGAAAAGTACCCGTCTTGAGGCAGCTGTTGTACATGCTCAGCATTATACCGCGGCATACATGAGCAATTGCTTTTATCGCCTCGAGAGGGATGCCATCCGGGCCTGGTGCCTTCTTATTTTGCAGAGATCTTGCGGCTTTCATAAGCTCCATCTCAGTGAACAGAGGGATTTCCTACGTCGTTGTAGTTGCATCTTCTTCTTCCCGCAGTTGGTGTGTGGGGAAGAGCGTATCCACAATGTTTGCAATTTTTTGGGTATCTTGCGGTCCCACTGAGGTAAGATTTCCAAGCTTGCGGGTTACAATCTTGTAGCCCAAACCCCAGGGATCCTTGTCCACTTCATCCTTGATGCTCTGCCATCCAATGTTCTTGCTTTTCTTGATGAATTTTCCCAATTCCTTTTTCGCTTGTTTGAATGCAGCGTTTCGCAATGCTGCTTCGACCTAAGTCCTACCCCAGTTCCCTGGGGCCCAGCCTTCGTTTAATCGGTCCCGGAAAACACGGATGGACTGGAACTCGCCCGGGGCACGGCAGATTCCGACCTCTGCAGCCATTACGCACTCCCTGGTCAAGGCCCGAAGGGGCTGGCTTCTGATCCCATGCTGCGGCTGGCACCTCGGCAGTGCAAGCACACATCAGCTTCTTGCCACGTCAGCGGGTTAGGCAGACGTGGTTCGGGGCACTCCCAGTGTGCCACAGTAGGAAAAAATCGTGGGTTTTTTCTCGGTGTATCCTTTACCCAGTCTGTTTGGCCCGCGGGGCGTATTTTATTTCCGCCCTACCCTCTACATCTAGCGGTCATTCCCCTATCCGCCACCTGGGGACGCGCTACATATGGTGGATTTATCTAATGTTGTATTGTCAGAATCTCGAAGATCAGAATGTCCGCCGTCTAATGAGAAATTTTCGGATACCATAATTGATATTGACAACGACATCCGAAACTACATCGGTGAAAAAATGGATGACTTCACGAAGTATAAACTTTTAGAGGAACTTTGGCAAGCACCCGATGATTTTCAATTTCCATTTCCCGAAGATGATAAATGTGGAAAAAGAGTAAAACGCACTGTAAATCTCTAACATTTTGAGAAATAGAAGTGGCTTGTGTTTTCTGTAAAAAAGCAGGGGCATTCTTGTAAGTATTGCCCCTCGTTCACAAATCCGTCTGGCGAAGGCAGGCACAATGCAACTCCTTTAATGAAATTGGTCACTTTGCCTCTTTGTGCACAAGTGCCTTCTTTGAAAATAATTTCTCGCATCTTATCATAATCCTGCACGCGACTTGATGAGTCAGGTCAATCAAAATATAAGAACCTCGAAAATCACTTGAAGAATACTTCTTCTCGGGCTACATATATTAGTGAGACTGTTCCGAATAATCTTATTGGTTGCTGTGGTCAAGAAATTACAGAACTAATTGTGAATGCAGTTAAATAATCTAATCTTTTCACCATTTTATTTGACGAGACCACTGACTTGAGCCACAAATTTTAAATAAGCCTTATTCTGAAATATACTCACAACTCGCCGGAAATAACAGAGGATTTCGTGAGCTTCATCGATGCTATATCCATTCTCGAAAAGCGTTGTCTGAGTGCGAATGACTATTTCCAACACGGTGTATGGATACGTGTGAACGCATTTTCTACTAATTTAGGTATTGAAAAACAACGTCGCCTCTGCTGCCGAAAACCCAACGTGCAAACTACCAAACGGAAACTACAGAAGATTACTACCGGCTGTCCATTTTTATTCCTCTACTGGATAATGTGCTCGTGGATTTGAATTCAAGATTTGATTCCAGTACGTTTGATGCTTTTCACCTACCAATTATCTTGCCAACCTGTGCTTTAGAATCTGGTGCGTAAAAGGATGATGAAACTGATATTGCCAGGGAAACTGATATTTGCCAGGGAAAAAGAAAGGGACCCGTCACCAATCGCCCGTTCCTAGCACGGCTATTGAAGCTTTATCGACCTGTGACAAGGACGTGTACCCATTGATGAGTCAACTTCTTGAGATACTATCGACATTGCCGATAAGCAACGCTACTGCAGAAAGAACATTCACTACGCTCCGCAGGCTGAAGACTTGGCTTCTGTCACTTATGGGCCAATATCTTCTGACAGGTCTTGCACTGTTAAATGTGCACAGAGATATCCCAGTGGAAGTAGAAAGGATCATTACGCGCTTCGCAAAGAGTGAAAATAGATATGGTTCCTATTTAAATATTTGTTCATTCTATTTATAACATTCATGATTAATATATTTATATAATTTATAATAAAAATTCAAAGCAAAGAAATAACTTCAAAATTATTATGAACCTCCCCCTTAAACGTGGAGTGGAAAGGGTGATTATTTGGTCCCCCCCCCCACTTACCTCCCGAAGCCCTTCTCGGAACCCGCGCCTGATCCCTTTTGAGTAACATATCTGCGTACTACGCTTTTCAATTGAACCGTTTTCGTTTACTCTGCGACATGTCTCTCGATCAGCATGCATTGTTATCACCAATGGTTAGTAAATATGGAAATTTATAAGGTAAGCATTATTATTATTATACGATTAAGCTGTTTCCCTTTCGGGTTAGGCGTGAATTGCTCAATTGGAATGTAGTAGTGTGTGTATGGGTATATAGGTATAGGATAAATAGGTATATAGGTGTAAGGTATAGATATTTCAGATTGATCACCCGACGTGGAGAGTCTCACAAAATTGTTATGTGTGGCACCCCGCCTGGGCCCATTAGTATCCAAGGTCTTTGTTACAGGTACTGACGGATTATCTAAAGCATTATATAGAAGACTATGAAGATTGGGATCGTTTGATACCCTTCGCTGTGTTATCGTATAATACGGCAGTACATGAAGGGACAAAATTCACGCCACACGAGCTTGTGCATGGTAAACCGGCACGCATACCATCGCAATTCCCCTCAGCCGATCAGATCGAGACTTATGGCTCCTATCTGATTGACTTCGTCACTCATATTGACGAAATACGAGCAATTGCCAACTCGAATCAAAAAGAAGCCAAGGTTCGATCCAAAAGACATTACGATAAGGGCCTCAATGAACAGGCCTTTGCAGTAGCAGATTTAGTGAACGTATTAAATGAGCCAAAGAGCCACAAATTCGACAGTCAATATGTGGGCCCTTATGAGATCGCTGAGCTGCTAGACAAAAACAGCGCGATATTACAGAGCGCACAAGGAACAAGAATTCTTAAGCACCTTGATAAATTAAAGCATGCCTATATCTCAGAGGAGACAAATTCAGAGAGCAGTCCAGATATTGACCCCGAGTGTGAGTGAATGACCTGCATGCAGATCTTTATCAATTTTTCACCGGTTTTCCGGTGTGTTACCACTAC
>CAKNWT010288703.1:936-19071 GCA_932066315.1 Andricus coriarius | reverse complement strand
TTCCAACTGTTTCCAGAGAAGAACAAACTTTTTTCAATAACAAATACAATATTGTTCAATACATACGAATCGTAATATTTAAAATTAAATAATGACAACTGTTTCTTGTGAATTTTACATAGAAACAGTTACTGCAAATCTCTCTCACAAACATTCGAAGCACTTTTAGTGCAAAAAAAAATTATTTTCCACGGCAAAGTTTTATATTTACTTATTTAATTTCAATATCTACATAATTTCAGATAATGAAGGAAGAAACGAATTCCAATTTTCGGCAAAAAAGTGGTTACAACATTTAAAATTGTTGATGTCTCATAACAATTGAGACTACAAGTCACTCTCACTATAATTGAAAGCATATTCATCTGCAAAGAAATATTTTACAACCAAAATTGCAATACGTGGCTGTTTCTTAATGTCATTTGTTAAGAACAATTAAAACAGACAATCATCAAATGATTTGCATTCTGGGAGTACTCTGGCATCGATTTAAGATGATTTTCAGTAGATGCAAACCGCTATTGAAGAGCAAACAATGATTTTGTGAAAAATCTCGATTTTCTCATACTTCAAGTAAAAATATAATAAATAAACAAATGAAAATGCGAGAATCTATGACCAAGGTTCTCTTGGAAATGTAGCGCTCTTCAATTTAAAAAAAATTAATTGCGGATTGGGACAAAATTAAAGGCTGTAGGCCATTTGAACGAAAAAAATGCATTTCCTCCCATACTGCGGTCGTGTACACTTAAAAATTTTCATTATTACTGCAAATATTATCCGATTTTCATGAATCTTTTTTTCACTTTCTTGAAATTATATGTATAAAACATTTCTGCTAATTAAAATTGAATCAAGCGATGCTTTCATAATTTTAGTTTTTTGAACTGGCCTGCATCTCATAACAATGGAAGGGTCATTCGTCTCGGTTAATTCGACACGCTCCCGAGTCTACACTCGCGCTCCGGGGAGCCTGCCTCAGAAATTTCGAGAGGGTCCACGAGCTACATCTCGAAAATACAAACTCAGCTAGTACTGAGATTCACTGCATTTTTTTCTATTGTTCTTTTCTTTTTGTTTATAACTTCAAATATAAACATTTTTTCGAAAAAGCGAGACTTAGCAGCAAAAGAGACCCATACGTAGATGAGGTATGCGAAAAATCAGACAAAGATATTCAACCGCGCGGCCGGAAACTGCCTAACCATTTTATAATGCTGAGAAGGCCCCTTAAGAAGGCGAACGTCGAGAATATCATTACCAGTGGGTGAGCTACTCATCAACCGCTTGAGTGATTCCTCGAGTGTATCGATTTCTCTCTCCGGCCTTGCTGCTAAAAGGAAGCCGCCGCACATCATCGTCGAGTACTTGAGGTAACTTTTTAAACCGTGTACGCGATCCAAGCATCCGACACTTATAAAATCTGGGCACGCCATCTCGGTTCAGAGTATACTTTAAATTTTGGTTTAAGTTTTTTGGGTGCGCCATCGTGGCTCTAAAAAACTTGACTGCATTTTTGTGTTTTTTCGGTACGCCATCTCGGATCCAAATGGTGTTTTTATTTATTTTAGTTTTTGGGTACGCCAACTCGGCTGTAAGGACTCTATCTTATCTATTTGTTCTGGGTACGCTATCTCAGCTCCAAACATTTTAATTTTGTATTTTCTAGGTACGCTACCTCAGCTCCAGCCTCTGATTTATTTATGTTTTTTGGACACGCCGTCTCGGCTCTGGTCATTTTGAACTTGTGTTGATTTGATTTGCATTTATATTGAAAATTGATTTGATATGTTTTCTCTAGCTGAATTCTAGTTCGCTATCCAGACATAGAATCAGTTTCCTATCCTGGACAAAAGACGTACGCTATTTAGGCTATCTTCTTGCCTATTGTCTTCGGTGCACACTGTCTAGGCTGCCGAGTATGACCCTGTCTTTGTGGTGTACGCCGGCTCGGCTGCTAAGATTGAAAAATAAATCCTCTCTCGCGGTGTACGCCATTCAGGCTGCCGTATTACCAAGATACTCTACGATGAGACTGGTTATTCTACATATTAATCAGGTATTTGCATTTTAGAATTTCACGACTCTCTTAAGGTTATATTCTGTTCGAATCTGATAGCTACTAGTAGATTCTAGGACTCCCTAAGATTATATTCTGTGAAACTTCGAACCAATTTAATTATTATTACACCGAATATAAATTGTACATTTAAAGATCCGTGTATAAAACAAAAACTGTTATTCTAAGGATATGCAACATAACACAAGAATGCACGTTTTATACTACGAAAATTAACATAACCTCTTATATCTTACCTGTCAATTTTTTTATATGACGTCAGTTGGCTTTAAAAATAGAGCACATTAAGAGTTCAATATATTTTAAAAGTGCAATGTAATTACTATTATACAAAATAAATTTGAAACACAACAGTAAAGCGTAAATTTGAATGGACATTTCCACTTTGGACGTGGATCTGGTAACTAAAAGTCTACTGAATTCCGCAAAATTATGTAAAGGGTCAAGCTTGGGCGAGCTGTTCCTTACAAACAAGGAAACGATGGAAGCCCACTAGTACGGCTGTCATCCCACACTCAAAAGCATTCAACAGTTGCAATGTGTTACAATAAACTGCGTTACAGATTATTTCATTGATACTAGGATGCACGATATTCAATTGAATGTGATGTGTCAATCTTTAGATTTAAAAAAAAATATTTGTCGTAACAAAGAATTAATTACAAGACTCGATTTCAATGTTCGGTGGTAATACCAACCAATCGTAACAAAATGCCACATATGTAACATGACGGTTTGGGGTGCATGTGTGTGCTTGGAAGTGCTTCAGTTAATTATTATAAACACCTTGACGATGATCTTTTTTTTTAATCATACTATGATATATCGTGCTAATCATGGACGATTTAGATGGGGCAGATTGAGGACCGTGCTATGGTTTCTTGCAATATGGAATGACTTCATGAAAAGTCGCTTTTTGCGGTCGTGCGGTACTATTTTTAGGGTCTTGGGTTCCTCAAAGCTATAATCGTGGTCATCAGTGCTGTTTAACACATGTTGTGAGAGAGCTGTATTCTCACGACCACATCTTATGTCGTTTATGTGTTGTTTTTTGCTTGCTCGTGTATAGCTGTCAGTCTCACCAATGTAAGCCTTTTCACAGCCCAGGCAATCGTAGGTGTAAACAAGATCAGATTTCCACTCATTTTCAACTTTGTCCTTGGGAGATATCAAAACTGTTTTCTTTAGATTACAGTCTACTCTCTCCGTCATACCCTAATTGAATTTTTTTAGCAGACGTCTGATTGGCTGTCTTATTTGTGACTCAAACGGCAACACTACATTTCATGAATAGTCGGGAGGGAGTTGGCTGTCGTCGCTATCATCGTTTGTTGGCTCTCCTATATTGTTTTTACAATATTTACACCAGAGCATAAATCACACTAATCTTGGGTGCCATGCTTTGGCTGGACAAATAATTATTTGTTACATAATAATTGATATATCTGCCCGACGCTCCTCAACGTGACTGTTGAATCTGTCAAGAAATTCGAACACCCGATTCCTGGGCAGACATATCAAATAGTCGTCCACATAACGCAGGCAGAAAACTAATGGGTATGGAAGACTGGAGATGATCTCGTTCTCAAAATCCTCCATAATTGCATTAGCAATCGCACAAGATATCGGTAAGCATATAGGTGTTCCCTGTGCCTGGCTGTAATACATGCCTTTAAATTTACAGTATGAGTTTTCGTGGCAGAGCAGCACAGCACGTTCAAAGCTAAACCGTGTTATCCCAATGCCATTAGCACGCAGAGTGTCCAGAATCTGACCCCATCTTCTCATGGTAACAGCCACAGCCCTCCGGTGGGAAATCATCGATTTAATATCCAGCGATACAATAGTGTTATCGTCTGGGATCGATAATTCGCCCATTTTCCCAAACAAATCCAACGAATCCTTGACGTACGTTGATGTTCTGCCCGTGACTTTTTGTATCACAGTGGCAAGACACTTCGCCAAATTCGCGAGAGGTGATCCACAAAAGGGAGTGTCCGGTCTGAACGGGCATCAGGTTTGTGGATTTTTGGTAATCCACAGATCCGCGATGCTATGCCATTCTTACAGATCAAAAGGTTCAGCTTTCGTGTGCTGATTAATTTCTGTTGATGCCAATTATTTATTATTTCGCCAAGTTCGTGTTGAATTTTCATTGTCGGGTCTGATTCCAATTTCTCATATGTATTCGTGTCACATTATTTCAAATAAACCTCCTAGTGACACTGATCTTTCTGTGTATGTCATGAGGATCGAATCCGCCCCTACTGCTGCCGTTGTTGAAAATGTGTTTCTCAATCACTTCCGTTATTTCCCTTCTGAGATCAAATTAAATGGGAAATTTAATTTTTAACAGGATGAATGAGGAGCACAAAAATAAAATAGACTTTTTGGAAATAAAAAGTCCATTTGAAGCTCAAGAGAGAAGGGAGAGGAAAAACAATTTAGGGATAAGAGACTTATACTGCCGTCCGAGGTGAGAAGATACGTAAGTGACTTTGAAGTTTAGGGTTATAGACCTTTTCATTTAAGAAAACGGTGCTGCGCAAAAAAAAATATTATGAGCCATTAGAAGCTAAAACACTTCCCACAAAAGAAGTATCTGATTTACCAGGAGAAAATCCACTAAAAAGAAAAAAATTTGGTGCGGCCAAGAAGTGCTGTTTTGGAAATTGTAAAAGTGACGATCGGTGCAAGTCGAACTTAGAATGTAACTATTTTTTTTCATTTAGAAAACCCTGTTTACTATTTCGAAAGGATAATATTCCCGATGATGCACTTGAAATGCATATTAAAAATGAAATCATTTGCATTTTCTTATGTATTTTGCAAGCTACATGAATTTCAAAACTGGCAACCCATTTATAATGGAAGCTATTAATTTATTTTCAAGTACATTTCTTTGAAAATGCTTCATCAAACTTTTTTTTATACATGTTTTTATCATTGCAGATAATTTCATTTTTATGCAAGGTACTATTTTTCTACTATTTCAACTATGCTACTATACACGATGTAAGCATAACCTGCATTCTACATAACGGTCAACAAGTTTTTGATTTTTCCCTTTGGTATATTATTTTCTGCACTTCAAGCACCTTTTTTACTGGAAAATAGTGTTTTCGTACACCTTCACAGGCGGAAATGTTATATATAGTTTATATGTAGTTTGAAATATTATATATAATATTCATTTCTTTTATATAAAAAATGTATAAAACAGGTGAACATTATAATACTTCACACTATATATAAACTATATAATATTTCCGCCTGGTGTTTTATGATGTAATTCAGCACCTGGCACATCTTTTCCATCCAATTTGACATTAAAATTTGGTATCACAGTGTACAGTTTAACGACTTAGTCCGAAACCTTTAAATGCCTGCTAAGTATCATGGCGGCGCCTAAGCTTCCGCTCTTGAATGAAAAGGTCTATCCTCTTAAACCTGGCAATAGAAAAGTCGACCTAAGCGACAATGTTATTTATGCATCTTTTTTACTTTGGATGGCAGTTGGTCCTGAAAAAACAGAGGTAAAGGCGTTCATTAAAAAAGAATTAGACGCGAATGTGGACATTATCTGGGCCACAACTGTAGGGATTGGGAAAAGGAAACTACTATAGCAAGAATAGGTTTCTGGAAAGAAAAGCAATTGCTTGTGGAAAAAAAACTATTAGGCGGTAAGAAGGTTAGTACAGATCATGATTTCAATAGAGAACAAAGGTGGATGCAAATAAATTTATTAGCTATAGCCACACTATCGTTTAAAACGAACAAATCATATTGACAAAATCTTCAAAATAGGGATTTAAAAAAAAAATGTTTTTTCTATCTTTATTAATTAATAATATATTTAAAAATCCATAAATTTAATAGAAATATTGTAGACAGGGGTTTTAAATTTATAATTCATTTCAGAGTTTACGCTGAAATTATAAACGTTAAACAGGCCTAATTGAAACAAAAATGAGTGAAATTAATATCATTACTGGTTTGCGAATTATCATAATTTTCCAAAACTTGATAACAAGTTATATAATTTCTCTGTTATTATTTAAGCCAAAAATTCGACGTGGCGTTTCACTTTCGTATGACATTTAAAACTCACGAAGTCACGAAGCTAATTCAAAGATATGACAATCCATGAATCGGGAATATAGTTATAGTTGGCTGTTAGGCTGTTTGAAAATCAAAAATTACTTTTTTTTCAAAAATATTTCGGTTTTTTTTATTTGATTTTTCGGCATTTTTCTTTACGAACATAGCTTCTTACGCTAAAGGAAGTAAAAATAGGATACCAAAAATTGGGGGGTTAACCAAGTTTGTAATAGCTGGCGGAACTTGGGGAAGAGCTATAACAGAAGGGAAGATTTAAATTTTCAGTAATCCCAACGATATTGGGTAAAGGGAAAAATCAGGGAGCGAAAGCCAGGTGGTGCAAAGTACTTTTTTGGAAAGTAGCAGCTGTCAGGGAAAAATATAGAGACTTCTGAAGAATTGTCGAAAGTTTTGATTATACCGTATTAATTGAAACATGGATTGAGGAGAAAGATTGGAAAAGAGTCAGAAGATTGTTAACCAAAGCTTTCAAATGGTATGCCAATTTTTCACACCGAGAGAAATAATGTAAACAAGAGGAACAGCAAAGGATCTGGGCAGCAAAATTCTACTAGGAAATAAAACATTGAACATCTGGATAATATACTGGAAAGATAAGATTAAAGTTATGACAGATAGACTGGAGGAAGAAATTGAGGATAAGGAAAATGAAAACTTATAAACTGTAGGAGATTTTAATGTAAAAACGTGTAAGAAAAAAGCAATATATAGAGGGCCAGAAGAAGAAGAGGAAGAAGTCAGAGGAGCATCCAAGGATATGATATTCAATACAGAACGAGATTAGTTAATAAAGTTAGTGGGCGGTAAAGGATGATGTATTTTAGATTGTAACATAGAAGATAATTTAGGAGAACTTACGTAGGTGGGTAATTCAAATAAGAAGAAGGGAAAGGATCATCAGTATTTGATAATATTATAAGTAACTACGAAGGTTAGAATAAAATAGAAGAATCGAAAATAATGGACAGAATAGTCAAATTCGAAACGAATGGGAACAGAATTTGCCTGAATGAACAAATAAAGGCAATAGGTACCAGAAAAGGACACTGATGTATGGCATGACGAAATTAACAGCGAATACAATGAGGAACTGAGTGCTGACGTTTGTTTGGAAAATAAAATAAAAGAAGAATGGAATATTTTATTAAATAAAGCGAACAACAGCATGAAACAGAAAAAAAAGGAAAAAAAGAGAAAGTTACTTGGTAGTATATAAACAAAAAAAGGAAGAAAAAATCAGGCATAAGTAGTGAAATAAATATGGAGGATTGAAAAGATCACTTAAGGGACCACTTAGAAGGAATGGAATCTCGTACAACAATTAATGGGGAAAGGGATAAGCTACAGGAAACCGAATCAAATCTCAGCGACGAAGAAATAAATTAAAAGCCTAAGACATTGAAAAGGAAGAGAGCCTTTGAGATGGTAAATTAAAATAAATACTTCGAGCTGATAAAGATCTTATGGAAAGGAAAAGGGTTTCCACATTGCTAAAGGAAAGGGAATTGTATGTCTATAAATTCAGGAAAAGAGATTCAAAGGTTTCAAAAAAATTACAGACAAAATATCTGTTAATTTTGAGTTATTTTTCACGAAAAAATGTCAGCAATTACTTTATGAAGGAAGTGTTTTGAGGGTGTTTTGAGAGCTTTTAAAAATTCAACATGATCCCGCATACATAGCATTTAATAGAATTTAGTATAATAATTGATAGTATATTAATTATCTTTTAAATGTAGACTAACATAAGTAATAAACCAAGGAACGATATTAAGTAATAGTACAAACCTGTTATAATACGAATATTTTTAATTTTTAATGTTCCATATAAATAGAATTGAATGTAGAGTGGTCTAAAATCACGTATTTTCGAATTTTGACCATTCCGTCCCGGACACTGAATCTTCATAGTGGAAACACACCTGCGTATTCTTTCAGATTTTCAAGATAATAATTGAGTGAACGCTCAAATGAACGAAATTTTTGTTTATTAAGCGGTTTCCTCCTTACTGAATGACTTGAAAATAGTTTTTTTGTCTGGTTTCAAAATCAACTAAAACCGGAACGCATGTTTCGTTTTATTACCTGATAATTTAACTTCTATCCAATTAAAAAAGTGTTCAGTTAAACGAATTCTGAATCCATCAATTTTTAATGTTTTTAACTTTCAAATGTAACGAAAAAAAACTTCAATATGAAAAAACTTATCTTGCAACAAGGAAAAACTTTCCTTGGAACAAAAAACCATTTCCTCAACTGAGAGACAATGAATATTTACGTTGGATATAAAGAAATCTTCTTTGAACTAAAGTATCTTATTTATGAATATGAATGTAGATATTTTACCCAGAAATATTTGAACTGTTCAATTTATAAAAGTTAGTTATTTAAAATCTTACAGCTGAACAGCATTTAATTTAAAATTGTTAAGAATTCGTGCACTAACCCTATTATCGTTCAAAATTTGAAAGTATAAAAAGCTTCTGCACTTTTTGTTCGGAAATTTAAAAAATATACATTTTGTTTTTATTTTGTTGAAATATTTTCAAATTTTAAATTATTTTTCAAATTTTTACAAAACTTCTATGTATTTTCTAAACCGATTCGAATGTTTCCTAACATTTTTGAAAATTATTTCAAAATTATAAAAATTGCTTAAGAAATTAAAAGATTCTTTTTTGACTAATTGAAAAATATTTTGAAATCTTTTTAGATATTCTCTTGAAATATAAAAAATAAACAATAATTTAAATTTTCCTAGAAGTCTTAAAAAAATGTAATTCTCTTGAAATCTTTATAAATTCTTAAAAAGCTTCTACATGTTTTTATTCAAAACCTTAACAAATTTACATTTTTTCAATTTTCATACTCTTTTCCAATTTTAAATTATCTAATAAAAAATTTTAAAACTTTTACATGTCTTTTTAGATGATTCGAATATTTCCTACAATTTGTGAAACTCATTCTACACTTTAAAAAATTGCTTCAAAATCTTCCAGATTTATTTCGATATTTTTTTAAATCTTTTGAAAAGTTTTCAATTTTAAATCATTTTTCAAATTTATTTTAAAACTTTTACATATGCTTTAAAATGTTTCGAATATTTCCTCAAAATCTTAAAATCTTTCAAAATACCTAAAAAGCTTCTAAACTTTGTATTCAAATCTTCAAAAATCAGCTTTGTTAATTTGTTGAAGTACTTTTCCAATCTTAAATTATTTTTAAATTTTATAAAAAGCTTGTACATATCTTTTAAAATGATTTGAATAGTTTGTAAAGTTTGTGAAAATCATTCTAAACTGAAAAAATCGCCTTAAAATCTTCCAGATTTTTTTCGATATTTTTAGAAATCTTTTATAATGTTTCAGAATGTTTTCAAATTTCTTTCAAAAAATAATTTTTTTAAATAAAAAATCTTTTGAAATTATCCCCGGAATCTTATAAACGTTTTATTATTCTCTTGAAATCTTTCAAAGTTCTTAAAAAGCTTCTAAATCTTTTATTCAAATTCTTCAAAAATCTGCATTATTTCCATTTTTTTAATTTTCTCCAGTTTTACATTATTTTTAAATTTTTCAAAAACTTTGACATATCTTTTAAATTGATTGCCTTAAAATCTTCCAGATTTATTTCAATATTATTAGAAATCTTTTTAAATGTATTAGAATCTTTTTAAATTGTCTTCCAAAGTTGATTTTTCAAAATAAAAAATAATTTGGAATCATCCCAATATTCTTAGAATTTTGTTATATTCTCTTGGAATCTTTCAAAGTTCTTAAAAAGATTCTAAATTTTTTATTGGAATTCTTCAAAAATCTACATCTTTTTCAATTTATTCCAATTTTAAATTACTTTTCAAATTTTTTAAAAACTTGTACATTTCTTTTACTATGATTGGAATATTTCCTAAAATGTGTGAAAGTTATTCTAAGCTAAAAAAATTTCCTTAATATCTGCCACATTTTTTCGACATTTTTAGAAATCTTTTATAATGTTGTAAAATCTTTTAAACTTTCATTCAAAAATTAATTTTTCAAAATAAAAAATCATTTGAAATTATCCCAGGAATCTTGGAAACATTATTTTATTCTCTTGAAATCTTTCAAAAATCTTAAAAAGCTTCTAAATTTTTCATTGAAAACCTTCAAAAATCTACATTTTTTCAATTTTCTAGCATTCTTTTCCATTTTTAAATTCTTTTTCAAATTTTTTAAGTATTGTTACATTTCTTTTAGAATAATTCCAATGTTACCTCAAATTCGTGAAAATCATTCTAAGCTAAGAAAAATTGCCTTAAAATCTTCCAGATTTTTTTCGATATTTTTATAAATCTTTTATAATATTTTACAATCTTTTCGAATTTTCTTCAAAAATTACTTTTCCAAAATAAAAAATCATTTTGAATTATCCGAGGAATATTAGAAACTTTTTTTCTTCTCTGGAAATCTCTCAAAATTCTTAAAAAGCTTCTAAATTTTTCATTCAAAATCTTCAAAAATCTACATTTTTTTCAATTATTTTTGACATTTTTTAAAATTCCAAGCTAACATAAGTGGCCTTAAATCTCTAAATTGTTTTTCAAAGATAATTTTTCAAACAAAAAATCATTTGGAGTCATCCTAGGAATCTTAGAAACTTTTTTTTCTCTGGAAATCTCTCAAAATTCTTAAGAAGCTTCTAAATTTTTCATTCGAAATCTTCAAAAATCAAAATTTTTTTACAATTCTTCAAATCTTTCCCAATTTTAAATTATTTTTCAAATTTTTTAAAAACTTGTACGTATATTTTAAAAGGATTTGAATATTTTATAAAAATATTTTTAAACCTTTTTAAATTTCCTTCTAGGGTTAATTTTTCAAAATAAAAAATCATTTGGAATTATCCTAGGAATGTTAGAAACTTTTTTTTATCCTCTTGAAATCTTTCAAAATTTCTACCATAAAACTTTGAAATATCTTTTAAAATGATTCAAAGTTTTTCTAACATTCTTTAATACTAAAAAAATTGTCTTAAATTCTTGCAGATAATAATAATGTTGGATAATAATAATAATAATTTTTTGGATTCCGGTGTGTGTGCGTGTGAAATGGATAGGATAGATATATTCAAAACAAAATTACCTTCCTTGAACATGACCTAAATTTTAGTGCTGAATGATTCCTTCTTGACCCACTTGCAAGAAAGCAGAAAATATATTTTTAGCAAATCACATCATAAAAAAATCATGAAAAATTGTGTCTTTAAACATTTTATTGTATCTATTGCTGTTTTCCTAAAAATTCAAGTTTTTCATTTTTAATCTTATTTTTCGCGATCAAAACGCAAACTTCGCGTCTTATCGAAAAATGGGCCAGAACGTAGATCTATTTTAGATGAAAATTTTGAGTATTAATTTGTTTCACAGCTTGCATAGTTTGACCAGAAATGGAAATGTTTATTTTTTAGCAGTTTTTTAGTAGATAAATCCAGAACTGTTGGTCAAAAAATGTTGATTAACGAAATCGACCTTTCCCTTTTTGTACCTAAAAATGTGTGTCGAAGCAAAATCTAATCCGATTAGTCTTTCGAAAGTTAACAGGTATACATACGAGGACAACGACAATGACGAGAGGCACACAAACACAATCACAAAACCTGTTTTTTCGAATTCAAGGTATCTCGAAACGTGGATATTTAATTCTATCCGCGAAAGTCAGTTTCCACATAAGAGGTCATCCATAAACTACGTTAAATAGTAATGAGGGTTATTTTTCACACAAAAAAGGGTGTTATTGGAGAAATAATTTCTTTCAAATAAAATTAATGTGAATACCGCATTGAATGTAATATGAAACAATTTCAATTCCTAAGATTTCTAGTCGAAATCTATTTTAAATTTTCAACTTATAAAGGATAAATTTCCAACCAAGAATGGAATACTGCAATTTTCAGATAAGAAACTGAATTCTTAACAAAATATGTTAATTTTCTACCAAATTGTTGAATCGTCAAACAACCCAATTAATTTAGAAACAAACAGTTGAATTTTCAATCAAACACGATTAATTATAAATTGTTAACAAGAAAGTTAATTTTCAACCAAATAGTTTACTTTTTTACCAAATCGTTGAATCGTCAACCAAACAAGATTAATTTAGAAACAAGCAGTTGCATTTTTAACTAAAATCGATCAATTTTCAACCACAAATATTAATTTTCGACCAAGAAGACGAATTTGTAATAAAACACATGCCTTTTTAACTAGAAAAGATCAATTTTTAATAAAAAATATAATTTTTTAAACAAATATGGAATAGTTACATTGTTAGTTTGTAAAATTGATTCTCAACCAAAAAAGAAGAGAATTTTCAAGAAAATATTAGTTATATTTTCAGCAAAAGAGATGAATTTTCAAATGTTATAATGAATCATAAAAAAATCCATTTTCAATAATATAGTTCAACCTAAGAGATAATTTTTTAACCCGAAAAACGGATTTTCTAAAAATTGAGTATTTAAATTTTCAACCAAGGAGGTGAATCTTAAAAATATATGAGTACACGAACAAATACACGAGTTTCCAACAAAATACATAAATTTTTAACAAATACGAATTATCTACAAAACGGTTGCATCTTCAACCCGAAAATATCATTTTTCAACGAAAAGTTATGTTTGTACCAAAAAGATAAACTTTTATCAAATAAGTTTAATTTTCAAACAAATAATTAAATTTAAGCCAAGAATATAGGAATTGTTAACAAAAAAATTAATTTTCGACCGAGTAATTAAATTTTCTACCAAATTGTTGAATCCTCAACCAAACGAGATTAATAGAGACCTAAACCATTTGCATGTTTAACTAAAAAGGATGAATTTTCATCCAAGAAGATTAATTTCCGACCAAAAAAGACGAATTTTTAACAAATTTCGTGAATTTTCAACTAGCAAAGATCAATTTTCAATAAATATAACAACTCATAAGTCATAAGAATTTTGTAGTTGTAACGAAATACTGTCACTTTTTAGCACTGGCCTTTTTTTAATTTTAGTAGGTATATTAGGCACACTCTGCTTTACATATTAATTAAAAAAAGGAAATAGAAATGGAAAACGTGAAAAATAGAATACGATTATAGATAAAATACGATTATGTAGAATTATAATTATTTACACAACAATTATTTACCTTACGTTAGTTCCCTTAAAAATACTGGCATGAGACTCCGAATCCTACCTTACCGACATTTTGTTGAACCATTGGCCATATGAATTCCACACGAAATGATATGCTGAACTTAAAGTTTAAGAAAATAATGAAATGGGACCAAGGGACGTGCATGCCTTCAATAAATTGTGTAAATTACAAAAAGATCAAAATTCGTTTGTTTGTAATTGCACAAATTTATTAGTGCATAAATGTTCTATACTCCCTTAAATTTATTTTCCTACACCATGAGCTTAAAATCTCATTTTGTATGGAATTGGTATGGTCCAAGAAAATTTCGGTAAGATAGGTATCGGATAAATGTCACTATTCAATAAAAGAGAACAGCACACCTGACACACGTTAAGAGCATTAAAATGACTAGGATTTTCGCTACATACATAATACGTCTACAAGGATGCATGGTTTAATGAAATATTTGAAGCACATAATTTGCAGGCAATTTCATCCGCGAGAGCAAAGCGATTTTTTCGAAAAATATTTCTTTTGTTGTTTTTTTGTAGTTGAAAATTGAGCGTTCTTTTTCGCCTGTAAGATGCAACGCGCCAGCTAAAACTGTATGTCAGGTTGCAGTCATTCGGTCTAGTTTCAAGACGAATAAAATATGCAAGTACAGTGTGTTCGACCCTTATAGTAATACATATTATAATATAATAATATAATAAAATAATAAAGATAAATCATAACAATAACATAAAATGATCATTTTTAAGCTGGTTTGATGGTAAGAAAAAAAATCCTTACCGGCAAAAAGGAGGATATTATATTATATACATTTCCGAAAAATTATAATTATATGTTATTATTATTTATTTTTATTGTTGTATTATATTATATCATTATATTATGTATTACTGTGAGCGACGAAGACGCTGTACTTGCAGATCTTATTCGACTTGAAACTAGATCGGGTGACTATAGCCCGACATACAGTTTTAGCTGGTCCGTTGCATTTTACAGGCGCAAAAGAACGCTCAATTTTCAATTACAAAAAAAACAACAAAAAGAACATTTGTATATTCTCTACTCTCTGAACTTGTATCAGTAACATTTCACTGATGGATAGTGAAAATCCTTTCTGATCGCAATCAGTACACCCATTTCTAGCTATTCGAATAAGTGAACTTGCATTGCGAAAAAAATTAAAATTCCTTCTAATTTGATTCAGTGATCAGGCAGGCAGATACCGGGAGTGTACTGTAATTAAAATCACTAAACTATTAGTGATTTTTTGCCTCATTGACTTTGGCAAAATAAACTTTTGATTCTATCAGTAAAATGCTAAAAACGAAGTATTACATTAGTCAAATACTCAACTACTAATTTAGTTAGCGAAACTTTCACTTATTAATGTTGAAAGTTTGTAATTGCACCTAAAATTTCGAATTTCAATTTTATTCAGGACAGAAAGTTAAACGGAACCCTTTGGTTCTGGGGGCAAGGTATATTGTCCAACTGTTAAGAATACTTAATATTTGTTGTTAATATTAATATTATATTAAATACATCTACTTTTAAAATCAAAGAAAACCATGAAGACAAAGAATAGAATGACGATTTTCATTGTTCAATTGAGTTTGAAGAATTTCATTAACTACATTTAATACTCATACACACTTCATAACTATTTAATTCACAATTAGTTTATCATCTAGATTAAATTGCGGAGGTAATAAAGTACTTTCTTCAGAAGATAAGAGTCATAAAGTTAAATCAGGCAGTTTAAGCTTCTGGCTCATATATTGCTACAAAGCCTTACCAATTTCCACGTACACTGCAGTTAAACAGAAATGTGGCATCAGATTTATCAGAAAATATTCATAATTAGTGGAAAAATATTTTAAAAAATTATACAATTTTTTGTTTACAAAAGTGAACGCAAGTCAATATGGCTCAATAATAGATTTATTTAATCACAGAAGTATGAAGCATGATAGACCGAGGGGCTAATTACTTGGATTTCTGGTGTACACAGAAAAAACTGGGGTTTTTCTATCAGAGCCGATTTCCGGTTCCAAAGGAGCTGCGACAAAAAGAAACCTCTTTTGCTAAAAAGGAACCCAAAATGATAAATGGTTTTGTTACTTCTGCCTTAACTCACTTCGAAGATTTTACAAGTTAATGATGCACATTTTACTTTATAAGTCGGGTTAAATAATACTGCACTGGGAAAAAATTAATGAAGAAAGTAAAACTAAAGATATTAGTCATTCTTGAAAAGAAGATAGTGCACATGAAATTGTTCTTGTACTTCCCGTCACTTGGATTCAATACACAGGGGTACACACAAAATTGTTAACTTGTAAAGTTAATTGTTATAAAACATATTGTATTAAAAAAAATCGACATTAGAGAATATTCTTCATCAAAGTAAATTTCTGTTCTAAAAGTGCTTGCTTCATCGTCAGAATAATACATGGCCATCAAAATTTAACGTTGAATGTTATTAATTAATTATATAAACAAATGTACATCGCAAACATTAATCAGCAGAAGCAAATCGTTTTTTCTTCTAGTCTTCTTGTAATTATATTACCGATGATGTTTTCTGAAAAATGTATACCATTCGTCAATATTTGTCTATTTTATAAACAAATTATATAAACAAAATCACATGTAAGACGTTTTTAAGCGAAAATAAATCAATTTTTCTTCTAATCCTGTTTCAAATATATTGCCAATAATTTTTTCTGCAAAAAATTTGCTATGTATTAATATTTGTTTATTTCATATACAAATTATATAAACAATTGCATATTCCAGGTGTTTTTATGAGAAATGAGATCGTTTTTTTTATGATTTTTCAAATTATATTTGTCAATGATAATTTCAGAAAATATTTAGCCATTTTTTGCTATTTGTTCATTTTATAAGCAAATTATATGGATAAATGTAAATTCAAGGCATTTGTCGTACTTTTTCCATTAATTATTGACGAGGTAATTTGAAAAAATAAACAAATTTCCAAATAAACAAATTCAAATTGTTCATAAATTTTATAAATTCTATTATTCGGCAAGAGTTATTGTAAAATCATTGCCGTAAACGGCTGAAGGACTCAGGATCAGAATGCCTACAATGTGCATTTGTTCATTTAAACTGTTTATAAACCTTATATATCCCATTGTTCGACAAGTGTTCATGTAAAAAACATTGTCAACATAATTTCAATATATAATTTGTTAATAAATTTTACGAATTCTATTTCATCACAAAATTTGGTCAAAGAGCATCATTCGCAATATAATTTTAACAAGACTAGATAATAGAACGATTTTTTCTACCTATAAACACCTAAAATGTGCATTTGTTTACCTAATTTGATTACAGGTGTAGATTACTGGTCAAAATTGCTGGCCAAAAAGTTTGACCAGTGATCTGCACCTGTAAGTTTTTACTACCATCTTAAAATTATTTTACCCTCGTCAACACTTAAACATCTTATTCGATTTTTTTACCTAATTTGTTCATAAAATAAACACATCGTAAGGCATAACAAAATTTTATCCAGAAAATTCATTGTGAATATAGTTTGAAAATAGTGAAAGAAAAAACGATTTCTTTCTGCCTGTAAATATCTATATAATTTCCGTAAGGTCAGAAGAAGAAACGATTTCTTTTCGCTTAAAAACGTCTAAAATGTGCATTTGTATATATAATTTGTTTATAAAATGAACAAATATTAATGCCTAGAGAATTTTTTTCAGAATACACTATTGACAATATAATTACAAGAAGATTACAAGAAAAATTGATTTATTTTCGCTTAGAAACGCCTCACAGGTGATTTTGTTTATATAATTTGCTTATGAAGTAAACAATTATTGACGAATGGCAAATTTTTTCAGAAAACATCATTGGTAATATAATTACAACAAGACTAGAAGAAAAAACGATTTTCTTCTGCCTATGAATGTATGCGATGTACATTTGCTTATATAATTTGTTTATACAATTAATTAATAACATTTAGTGTTAAATTTTGATGGCCACGTATCATCCTCACGATGGAAGCAAGCAACTTTAGAGCAGAAACTTATTTTGCAGACGCCTTTGGAAATATTTTTAAATCAATTAAAATCTTTGAAATCAGTTAAAATCTATTGAAAATTGTAAAATCTCCCAAAATCTTTCAAATAACGGCTAGTCCTATAAATCTTAATCTTCTTTAATTGAATTGGTGGAATTCGTCGAATTCCCTTGAAATGAAATTTAATTTACTCCATAAAGTATAAATCATTTGAGATCCCTTAAATATAAATTGAATTAAACCTTTGGAGATTTAATGAAAATCAGTTAAATCTTGTAAAA
The DNA here is from genome assembly GCA_932066315.1 of Andricus coriarius. Lineage (NCBI taxonomy): Eukaryota > Metazoa > Arthropoda > Insecta > Hymenoptera > Cynipidae > Andricus > Andricus coriarius. The sequence goes on along the minus strand of CAKNWT010288703.1, from coordinate 1,351 downwards.
TGCCATGAAATACCTTGAAATGCCAGAAATGCCATGAAATTTTCAGAATCGTTAAGAATTCTTTGAAATTTCATGTATTTTCCAAAGTTTCCAAGAAATCCCTTCAAATCTTTAGAAATTCTACAAAATTCTGGAAAATCCCTTGAAATTTTCTATATTTCTTAAAATACTTTAGAATTCCTTAAAATCTCTTGAAATCTTTGGAAAACGTAACAATCCATTAAAAAGTATAAATGATTTGAAAGCCCTCGAATATAATGTAAATTAAACTTATTCATTAAAGTTCTTTAAAAAAGCGTTTAAATCCCCAAATATCTTTGGAAACCCTTGAAATCCTCGGAGATTGCATAAAATTCTTGAATATTCTGAAATTTCTTGAAATACCTTAAAATCCCTTGAAATCTTTATAATCGCT
>CAKNWT010288694.1:834-12225 GCA_932066315.1 Andricus coriarius | reverse complement strand
ATGTAATCGTCGCGATGTGGAAAGTTGCTCATCTTCAAAGTGCGCATTCGCGTTCATTCCACCGATGCGGAAAGTGCATAATAATCAAAGTGCGCATGCGCAAATATTATTCCCGCATTGTTACCAGGAATGACTCACTTTGCATATAATTTAGATACACGGAACGGCCTACTTTCGAGGTGGGTGTTGCAAAATAAATATTTGTGAGAGCGATGTTAAACATGTAAAAATTTTGTATTTAACTAATTCTATTTTTTCTCAGACTTTTTCATATCACTGTGAATGGATTCCCAACGATCTAAGTATTTCCAATGTTTAAAAATAAATTATCTAATGGCAGAAATCATTGAAATATCATTGAAAATGATTTAAAAATATAAAATTTCTTATAAAAAGATTGTTTGTTCTTTTCGAGATATAAAAATAAATGTTTAATCTTTCCCCATTTTCGTGGGAAAATCACCCTATTTCCCCTTTTTTTGAGCTCATTTTGCGCTGTGGTGCCTGAAATCGTATTTTCTGTATTAAACATAATATTGAATGATTTCGAGGAGTAGTAAATTCTGTTAAAAATGTCGTATCATTGTTTAATCAATTTTTATACGTTCAAGCAGTTTTCTATTAAAAAATGTGGATCAATAATATAAAATATTACACATAGCATTATTTTCGTAAATATATTTTGTGTGTCTTCCAGTATGTCAGATTGATATTCATAAGAATTTCTAATGCTATAATGAAATATAATCTAAATCCATTTCATATGCATTCTAATTACAACGCTGATCACAAAATATTATTTCTTGTCCGAAGACAATGTTTTCTTTCTGATATCTGGAAACTGTTTTCTATAATTTTTTAATACTTGCAGTAAGTTGTATTTGGTCCTCATTTCTTGTTATCAAGCATTTAAAGTCCGAAATAATATAATAAAAATGATAAAAATATTAAGAAAGCAATAATAAATATACTTTTATAATTTAAATTTTATTATGACTTATGATTTATTTAATAATGCGCCAAAAAAGATGTAGACCATTCATACTCAATTTAAAGGAAATTTGAAAAAAAAAACAATTAATTGTATAAACAATAACATAAAGTTCTTAGCAAAATTTATTACTCCCCGAAATTGTTCAATATGATGTTTAATTCAGAAAATACGATTTTAAAAGTATTTATGGAAAAGAAATTGTTTAAACAAATTATATTTGTTTAAACAATTAAAAAATGGTTAATATATTCTTTCTATACACTATACAATCAGAAAAATAATTACATGTATTTTATTTAATTTAATTTTTTTTAAGTACTGCTTAAGCAAATAAAAATTGTTTAAACAAATAGAAATTTATTAAAAATTAAAAGAAATATATCAAAATTATATAATTATTCAACAAAAAGTAGCTTAGGATACCAATTTGTGAAAAAACTGGAGATCTCTGGGTCAATTTTGAGAAATTTTGAGAATAAACAATAAGCAATTGCGTAAAAATGTAGTTTTTTTTGGCTCATATTTGGGGCGCCGGGGGGGGGGGGGTGGGGGGGTTAAAAATAAAAGTTATTTGTATGGTTTTATTTCGTAGTTACTCCTCTTCAATCCCTAAAAAAGTTGGCACGTTTCAATCAAACCCTGAAATATGAGTTCAATTTTTCGAAAATCCAAAATATCCCTATGTTAATTAAACGGGATTTTGAAGTGCCCGGTGGCACGTGTTAATATTCGAAATCGAAAACAACAATTAGGGATTTTTTTCTCCGGAAATAGAAACTTTTTTTGCCCTCTCGGGTGAAAAAAAAATTTGCAATGCATTTTTGGACCACCCTAGTATACACATTTAGGGGTTGCAGAGGGTATAATAGTATATTATGCTACATGGGTGGAACGTGCCTCATTTTCACCGAGGTGAAAGTGCGCGTCCTCCCGACAAGCATACGATATTTTTTCCCCGACTTAACTACAATAGCCGCGTATATCTAGCCCGATTTGCTGGGATAACCTCACTTATTCCTAACCAATCGGCGCATGCTCAGTTCCGCTTTATCACTCCCTAGCGAGTAATGATGCTTCATTACTCCCCGAAGGGAGTAATGCAGCGGAACTGAGCATGCGTGACCGATTGGTCAGGAATAGGTGGGGTTATACCCGCAAATCGGGCTGGATATACGGCTATTGTAGTGAAGTCGGGAAAAAATAATATTTTAATATAAATTTCAAAATCAATAGCAATTAATTGATCACAAACGTTTTTTTTTATTGTAGGAAAAAGTACTTATAATGATAACTTGTACATTTTTATAACAGCCGTAGACAGGGAATTGATTTTTATTCAAGGAAAATATTTCCACACCCTTAATTGTTACTAATGTTGAAAGAGTAGTGAAGGCGAAGTTTAGAATAAAATATTTCAGGTTAAAAATGCATATTTAATATTTATTTGCAGTTTCATGTTTTTGCTTCCATTTAGGTTAAATGTCTGATTTAATCCTAATGTTGTAGGCCTCATTTTATTCGTTGAATATTTCTCTAAAAATCTTTTTGGTATGTTTTTATTTTTAAAAAATATTAAAAGAAAAAAAAGTATTGTTAACAAAATTAGCAAACGTATAATTCTCGAAAAAAAGTTTTTCAATAAAAACTTACCAACGAGATTTGTAGAGAATTCTTCGAAGAATTAAATAAGGCCTACAACATTTGTATTCAATAAGAATTGCAACTTTTATCTAAAGAGAAAGCAAAAACATAAAACTGTGAATAAATGTTGTTAAATGAGTATTTTTGACCTGAAATATTTTTTTCTACAATATGAATATTTTCCTCGATTTAAAAAATCATTTTTAGCTATGCTCTTTTCTCATTTTAAGATAACAAGTGTACATCTTTAAAGAGCACTCCATTTAATACCATGAACTTATTACAACGTTGTGAATAATATGCAATTTTCGAAGTATTATTTTGCAATATTCTAAGTTTAAATACAAAAATAGTCTTCGACCTCACGTTTAAAGATGTACACAAGCTATCTCAAGTTGAAAAATGAGCATTGTTAAAAATGATTTTTAAAATCAAGAAAAATATTTCCCTTGTTAATTGCAACTACTTTTGGAAGAGTACTAAAGGCGAACTTTAGAATAAAATATTTCAGGTAAAAATTGTTCATATGAAAATAGGTATTCAGAGTTTAATTTTTTGGTTTCTCTTTAGGTAAAATTCTATATTCGTATTTAATTCTAATGTTGTAGTGCTCATTATATTCCTTGAATATTTCTCTAAAAATCTCTGGTGTGTTTTTATTTTAAAAAAGGTTTTAAGAAAAATATTCTTAATAAAATTAGCAATTGTATAATTCTTGAATACAATTTTTTCAATAAAAACGTACTAAAGAGATTTATAGAGTATCCGTCGAAGAATACAATGAGTCCTACAACATTATTATGAAATAAAAGTTACAACTTTTACCTAAAGAGAGCAAAAACATAAAACTATAAATAAATATTGTTAAATAAGTATTTTTAACCTGAAATATGTATTTCTAAAGCTCGGCTTCAGTTCTTTGCCAGTGTTAGTTATAATAACAATAGGAATATTTTTCTCGATTTTAAAAATAATTTTTAACAATGCCCTTGTTTATCTTGAGATAACTAGCGTATATCCTTCACTAAATGTCGTCGTCACTGTCCCCATCTTCTCCCACATCGATTTCTTTCTCACTCTTCTCATCAGTTTTCACGGCCTCTTCGATCTATAAGGTTGAAGGCCTGTTGCTCTGTCTGAATCGCTGCTTTGGTGCTCGAATAACTTCCTGCATTTAACTTTTGAATTCTACAATGTTGAGGGGGCCAATGAACAGGGGCACTGTTGTGTTGCGTCTAAATAAATAAATCAATCAATCATAAGGTTTCAGCTAAAATAATCGTATTTTGGACAACATGGATAAGTTTTAAACCAAATAGTTTTGTCAACTAAAAGAAGATCAATTTTCGACCAAAATGGAAATTTAAATTGTCCGATGAAAAATTAATTTTCAACCAAAGTGATGATTGATGAATTCTAAACCAAAAAGATGAATTTTCAATTAAATTAATGAATGTTTAACTGGAATATTTGAATTTTCAACAAAATACATGAATTTGAAACGAAAAAGATGAATTTAAAGAAAAAGATGGAATTTTCAACCAAAAAGATTAATGTTCAACGAAGAAGATTAATTTCCTACCTAAAAAGACGAATTTTCAACAAAATGTATTTAAGCAAAAAAAAAACGAAAGGAAAAGTTGTATGAAAATATGGGAAAGAATTTCTTTAAAAGAGGGGAAAAGAGGAGAATAGGGGAAAGAGTGTGAAGTCTAATACTGAATAGCATTTTCATACCATAGATTGCTATAGGTTTCATAAATAGATCGATTAAATGTTCTGGTTTTCTTAGGTCAAATCTAAAATGAGATGAATTAAAGTAACTAAAAAGTGACTTGAAAAAATTGGCTGAAAGTGACTGTGTGGCATTAAATTGTAAATTACGAAACAAAAATCTAAATTTGACGGAATCGAGAAATTACACTTCAGGCCTCACAGCCCGGTCCCTATATCCCCTATTGTACCCTATATTCAGTGAAGGTCCCTAAAGTACCCTATTTTCAAGTTTTGGTCCCTATGGTAGCCTATTTGCAGCCCATGATGCAACTTACAACAATTTATAATAAGATTAAAAGCTTCCAAGAGTTAGGGATTTTGAAAAAAAGTAACAAATCAGGTAATTTCTGTAGGAAGTAACAAAAAAATAATCAGGGCTGCTACACAGTCAGTATTAGTCATTTTTTTCTCAAATCACTGTTTAGTCACCTTTTAAAATAAAAGGATTACATTAGTCACATTCGTCTTGAATTCTTTTGAAATATTTCAGGTTATTTTTAAAGATTCCGAAAAGTTTTTAATAGTTTTCAATAATTTGAAGGGATTTCAAAGATGTTAGGGGTATTTCTAAAACTTCTAAGGCATTTTCAAGATTTTTTAATTTGAAATATTTTAGGGAATTGTAAAAGATTCCAAGGAATTATTCGTTAATTAGCTATTTCAAAAGACTTCTTCTTATTTTATAAGATTTCCAAGGATCTCTATTATTTTAAGGGATTTTAATAGCTCTCAAGCTATATTAATCAGTTTTACATGATTTCTGTCATTATTATTCATAGAATTTCACGGAATTTTATAATATTATAGTGGATATTGAAGAATTTATTCACGAGAAGTGAGGTATTTTGTAGGATTTTAAAGGAGTTCAAATATTTTAGGGAATCTTAAAAGATTCCAAGGAATTTTTAGTTGATTTTAATAATTCGAAGGTATTTCAAAGAGTTTGAAATATTTTAGGATATAGAATTTTCTAGAATTTTGGAAGATATGAAACGAATTTATAGAACCTATAAGGTTTTAAAATATTTTAAAAGATTCCACGGGATTAATTGGAAGGGTTTTTTAATGCTTTCAATGTATTTTATTAATTTTTCCGGAATTCATTCGAGAGAAGTGAGGTATTTTGTAGGGTTTCAAGGATTTGAAGAAATTTGAAATCATTTTTTGGAATTTACCCTGAATTCTTATTAATTTATCCTTTTAAATTCTTTTGAATTTTTTCAATTCATTAGAATTCTTTTAAATTTACTCAATTCAATGGATTTTTTTGACGTTTAAAAAGTTTTCATTTAATTGATCCTAAGAATCAATTGATAAAATGATAAAAGGATTTGAAATATTTTAAGGTATTTTTTAAAATTCCTTAGCATTTTCAAGAGCTTTAAAAAATTTCAAGGGATTTCAAACGATTTTAAAGGAATGAAAATATTTTAGTCTGTTTTAAAAGATTAGATAGGAATTTTCAATTGATTTCAGTAATTTAATGGGATTTCCAAGGATTTGAAATATTTTAAGAAATTTTAAACGATTCACAGAATTTTTAAATTTTATTTCTATAGTTTGAAGGGGTCTCAAAGACTTTCAAATATTTTGGGGTATTTTAAAATTGTAAGCGATTTTAATATTTTAATGTATTTCAAAGAATTTGTTCACAACAAGTGAGGGATTTCGTAGGGTTTCAAAGATATGAAGAGATTTTCAATTATATTTTGCAATTCATTTGGAATTCTCCCTGAAGTCTTATTAATTAATCCTGAATTCTTTTGAATTCATCTAAATTCACTCAATTCAATGAGTTTTTTCATATTTTTGAATTCTTTTTAATTCACTTGATTGCTTTTTTAAATCAGCTTGATTTTTGTATGAATTTCATATAATTCTACTCATTTCCCTTAAATTTCTCTAAATTCACTGAAAGTTTATTGTAATCGATGGCATTTTTTTCGAATTTTACCATTTTTCTAATTCATTTGAATTGTCTTGAATTCAACTTGAATTTTTTTTGTAGTCATTAGTCACTTCTTTGGTTAGAAATTAGTAGGGCTTCAAAGATTTGAAGAGAATTGAATTTTTTTTGGAATTCACACTTAATTCTTTTAAATTCTTTGGAATTCTCTTAAATTGTTTTAATTTACTTGAATTCTTCTAAATTAACTCAACTCTTTTTAATTCAATGGAGGTTTTAAAATCTTTTTAAAGTTTTTGTTTAATTGATCCTAAATTCTTTTAACCTCGCCATGAATGCTTAAGCATTTCATCACATTCTTTTGAATTCCCTTGAATTTTTCTGAGCTCATTTCAAATTTACTGAATTTAATTAAGTTTATGCATACCTCTAAATTGTTTTGAATTCATTTGAATTTTTTTATTTCACCTTGAATTTTTATGAATTCCATCAAATTCTTCTCGTTTACCTTAAATTCCTGTAAATTCATTCCAATTTTACGGCAATCAAAGGACTTTTTTTATTTAAAAAATTTTGTTCCAATTCATTTGAATTCTTTTGAATTTAACTTGAATTGTTCTGAAATATTATGAATTTATCCTAAATTTTTTACCCTTTGAGTGTGAAAAAGTACCCTATGAGCGTGACAAAAAGTACCCTTTGGTCCCTATATTTTATCCCATAGGGACTGTGAGGCCTGTTACTTGTTTAAATGCAATATTAATATCTTTGCTGAGTTCCATATCTTTAAACATTCTCTTGAGTTTGCTCGTAAATCCTCCTCCGCATTCCTGCTTCAATTTAGAAAGCATAGACTTCTCAGCATCATCGGATGTCGATTTTCCAACTAGAAAACGATTCGCCAGATATTTTTTGTAGAAATCTTCAACAAAATCCTTTGCGTGAATTAGCGGGAACAGCACCATGATTTTATCGAGTAAACGTTCAAATTCTTCTTCAGTCGCCTCTTTGTTCCCTACACGAAGCTTGCAATTCACGAACTTTGCTGAAAGTTCAAAGATTTTGAATTAGTTTCAAGAAACTGTAATAATGCAGAGTATCTATTGAAATCATGGAAAAAATTCCCTGACACTTCCAGGTGTTTCCATTTTTTAAAACAATTTGAATAATAATTTTTAAAAAATTTTGTTTCATCTTCATATTAATGTGAATACATTTTCAATAACATAGATTATGTTTTAACCAATCAGTGCAATTTTCTACTAAAAGCGACGAATTTTTCGACAAAATACATGAAGATTGAACCAAATTGTTGAATTTTCAACTAAAAAATATAAGTGAAATAGTTGAATTTGAATCTTGTACTGGAATAGTTAATTTAGAAAAAAAATTGAACTTCCATGATTAATCTTCAACTGGAATAGTTGAATTTGAAACAAAAAAAGGAAATTTCAACTAAAATGTCGAATCTTTAACTGAGATAGTATAATTTTCAACGAAAAAAAAATTAAATGATCAAGATTAATTTTTTACCAAAAAAGACGAATTTTTAAGTTACATTTTCAACTCAAAAATATGAATTCCCAACACAAAAATTTAATTGCTGGCATTTCAACAACAACAAATATTTTTATTTTAAACGACAAACAGTTGAATTCAGCCAAAAAAGATGGCTTTACAACAAGAGTTGAAATTTTAAGTAAGACAGATTTTTCCGTCAAGAGAGATGAGAAATTTCAACAAAACTGTTTAATTTTCAAGCAAAGAGATTAATTTTCAAAGAAGGATATTAGTTTTCTACCAAAAGGACGAATTTTCTACTAACTGGAATATTTTTCAACCAAATAGTTAAATCGTTAACTGAAAAAGAGAAATTTTCAACCAAAAATAGAATAGTTACAAAAATTAATTGTAAACCAAAAAAAACAACGAATTTTCAACTAAATAGTTAGATCCAGTAATACATAGCTACTGTTACAAGTGACCTGATTATTTATTTATTAATTTTAGATTAAAAATAAAAAATTTAAGCACCCTCTCCAAAAATTTCCCTGAAATCCAGGTTTCCCAGGTCACTGGACACCCGCTGCAAAACTGACGCGGCTGAAGACCGGCATATATATGTGAAGTTATGTTTGTAAATATATGGTTAAATATTTTACTTTCCCAGTAAAAAGGTGCTCCACGGTCTTTCAAACCCTGACACACATATTGTCCTAAGAAGTCAAAATGTGATGAAAATAACAAAACGTACGTACAAGTACGATCGACATGATACACTTTCACGGAAAACCGAGGGACTATTTACTGAGTGAAACGCCATTCCTAACTCAGAACTGCTTCTCCGAAGTCAAGAGAAATTTCTTACAATCCAGACAGATCATGCAAAGTTGTTCCAAATCTTAAGAAATCTTGCTTACTCCCGGAGAATCACGTAAATTCTTCTCAACTCTGCTCAACTCAGCGTCGATCACTGTAAAGTCAGCGTGGTTATTATTGGGCTATCCATAAAACATTCCAAATTTTGTCTACGGAACCCCTTGCAAGACTGACAAGTTTACGCCTGTGGCATAGAGAATAGATAATAGAAATATTAAAACATAGCCATTTTATTATTTAATTTTTACTAAAATTATTCAGCTTTAACAAAAATCTCTACAATTATTAGAAACTTAAAATGAGACTTTGTACATTATTGTTTATGGCTCAAAATTTTGTTGTTTTATCTAAAACTAGCTGATACTAATTTTGAAATAAAGTTTTGCATTATTGATGTACAAATCTGTAGAAGATTTGATTAAAAATCGCTAAAGACATAGCACGTCAAAGGATGTTGATTCAAAAATGAGCATTAACTTGTTAAATATAAACATTCAAATACAATTTTCGTCATAAAAGGTAAAGTTGACCTGAAAAGAAGTATCTTTCATTTCTTGAAATTTGTTGACAACATTTCTTGCTACGAAGAGAAACAGCTTTCTATTCTGTCTTCATACTTTTTTATTTCTGTAATCAATGTTTTATAAAAATTGATCACTTTCATCAAAGAATGTATTAGAAAAAAATGTTCCTCTGGGAGTAGACCAACTTTTGTAAAACACTTTTTGCTGCAGAATCAACATTCCAACCAAAATAATTGTTAATTTTGCCTCGTTTTCACAACATTTTTATGTTAAAAATGGACTGAATCAAAGAATGACGGAGGAATTTTTTTTCGTAAATCTGTTTTCTAGCCGACGTGATATTTGAACTTGAGAAAACCCAAAATTATAAGAGGACTATTGCATTAATTAAAAAATAAATAAAACGCAGAAAAATGCGAAAACTTGATTTTAAGAAAATAAACTTCTCCTGTCCACAAAAATAATTCAGCCCGCATAAAATTCACAGGATGTCTTCTTTATAATTAAACAAATACAGTAAAAAATTGGCAAAACATAAATCGAGTTTTTATATTTTTAAACAAGTCGTCACCATTTTTTCAATTTTAAACTTTAAAAAAAATTCCGACAGATTTTGCAAGAGAATGGTAAACACCACCAGAATCCAAAGAGATATTTATAACATCAAAATTAGGTCAAAAAATATATAAATTTAAAGAAAAAAATTGTATTTTTTGAAAAATAGACGTCAAAATTAAAATGCTTGTAACAGCGTGGGCTTTTTTTCTCAGAATCGAAAAATACGTGTTGTCTAATTTCCTCTAAAAAAGAACATATTTCGCCGCAAAGAGATTCTGCGACTTTACGTGTAAACTGTGATTGTGAGACCTGCCTGATATAGAATCGATTCGGTCCTTTTATTAATATTTTTACGTTATGTCATTTGATATTGTAAAGTCTTTATAAATCATTTTTACAATGATGCTACCGGGATCAGCCAGAGGTAATCTGTGTGCAGTTCTAGGTCTGTCCGATTTTTGTTACTGAATATTACGTAAAATGCTGTGCTGACTACGAGAAACTAGGGTCACCCTCACCTAGAAATTGATCACTTTTCAGGTATTCGCGTTTTAATTTTTTTGTAAACAATGAAATAGTCCTCTTACAATTTCAGGTTTCTAACAAAAGTTGGATTACTCCCAGAGGAGCATTTTTTTCTAAGACAACATTTATTGATAAATACAATTGACCAATTATGAGAAAACATCTATTAAAGATGTTAAATAATGACGTGGAATAAAATATGAGATGTTATGGGTTTACTATATTCAACACTACAATTTATTGAAGCATGGAGTGCCTACTCGCTTGAGGACCGAATTCCATCTGTCTTCCGTACGCGACGCTCCGCTCGTGAACGCTTTCTATACAGTGACGCTCATCTCGTCCAGTGATGCCCAGTCACGCTAATTTACATACTTATATGACAAAGCTAAATTTACTTATATTTGAACAAAAGAAATAAAGAATTTCAGAGCCCGATAGAAAAATTATTTTGTACTCTTCTTGATCGTCGTCAATTCCATTCAAAATTAAGGATCAATTTAAAAAATTTTGTTAACCAATTTTCTAAACTTTGATTTTAAACTTCATTCAATATTAAACATGAAATTCAAACTACAAATTGAAGTTATGACACTCGAAAATATTTAAAGTTGAAATTATTCTAACATTTTTTTTTTTTTTTTTTTTTTTTTTTTTTTTTTTTTTTTTTTTTTTATAGTGAATTAAAAATTAATAGTATATTTCACTGTTTTAACTTTTTGACGTTTTTTTTTCTTTCTATTTTTAACTTTCAGGATGACCACAAAAAAATATTTCATAAAATTCTTCACTCGATGTAAGCTGTTTTTGAAATATATTTTATTTTATACACTGGTATAAGAATGTTAGTTGGTATAAGAACTTTTTAAAATATTTTTTGTCCGACCCCCCTTGAAAACGCGCCATTGCATGCACGTGAAGCAGGCGTAATGTGGCCGATTCCAGCCCAGTGACGTTGGCACCTGTGCACTCCGCCGCCGGGCCAACATGAAACTTTACGCCCGCTACATAAAACTTTACGCCCGCTATACATACACTGCATCCCTCAAGTGAGAATATAGAGGAATTGATCTTTTTTTTTGAAAAAA
>CAKNWT010288688.1:623-11043 GCA_932066315.1 Andricus coriarius | reverse complement strand
AAAATTCAAAAATTCTATGTCCCAAAACTTTCTAAGAAATTGCACTTTAGAGGAAGCACATCGAAGAGCATATATTGAAATTAATACCTATCTCTTACGTGACGGATCTGATGTTAGTTATTTTCCAACGATGCCGCAATTAAATGAAATCAATATAATCATCGATGAACAAGCTAATGATGATGAAATTTCAGCTCACCAACATGAAGAAATCGGAAAAAGACAATATGAAAAACTTAACCCAAAACAGAAGGATATTCTCGGATAAAATAGAAAACTATTTGTACAATTACAGGAATTGCTGCAATATTACTTCCCCATGGGAAAACTGTGCACAAAACATTCGGTATGGCTGTTCCTGTATTTTCTGATTCCCTATCAAACATCCGAAATCAATCAAAAGATGCACAATATTTGAGAAACGTCGATATTTTCATTTGGGATGAGGCTCCAATGGCACCAAGATATGCATTGGAATTGATTGACAGAACTCTACGAGATTTCATGAATAACGGCTTGCCATTTGGCGGGAAAAAATGCTGTTAGGAGGAGATTTTAGGCAATTATTACCTGTGAAAGTCGGTGCTACACGAAGTGAATTGGTAAATTCATCTATCAAGTTCAGTGTACTATGGAAACATTTTCCCGTGTTTTCATTAACTGAAAATATGCCAACTTCACCAGGGGAAGCAAAATTTGCTAAGTATCTGTTGTCTGTTGGCAATGGTAGTTTCAATGACAATGATAATAATCTTTTAGCACCAGAACAATGTGTAGCTCCTAGAACTGACGATATAGTAGAAATCATGTTCAAAGAAACATTCATTAATCGTAGATATGAAGGTCTAGCTAAGATGACCGTATTGTCTGCACGTAACGTCGATGTTCAAAAAATCAATTGCAGAGTTGACAAAACAGTCGACAAAATAGAACGGATTTACACAAGTATAGATAGTATGGAAAATCGCGATAATGTAGATGTTACTAATGTGATACTGCTGGAGTTTTTGAATACTTTGAACCCTCCTAATTTTTTACCGTATGAATTACGGTTAAAAAATAATTCGATTGTACTGCTCATACCAAACTTAAGCATCAATGAAGGTTTATGCAACGGAACGCGATTACAAATACTTGAATTTGCCAATAATCTTTGAAGATGTCGTATCTTAACAGGGGATAAAGCAAGAAATATTGTGTTCATGCATCGCATTTCATTATATTGCGATCTTCGTGAAGATGTATTTAATCATAGACAATTGTACGTGGCATTTTCTCGAGTTAGATCTTGGAAATCTTTACGTATTTTCTTTGGAGAACAACGCCCGAATGAAAGGATTAAAAATTCTGAATACACAGAATTATTTGACTCAAACAATTAATTTACTTTTTAAACAATCGATCAAAAATGTTTTTAAAACATCTTGAGGTCACAGGATACTTTACTATACAACAATTTAGATTACGTGGGTTTTTATTTACAATCTTCAAATTTAAAACAAAAATATTATTGCCCAGATGTAAAGAACATGAACACGGACGTCTGGCAATCATTATTTTTTTGAAAAATTATTCACAAAAACCTGCTTAAAGTAATTTGCACTTACGGCAAAGTTTCACATGCCCTCGAATTCTTTGCAGCAAAATAAATTTTCAAATACGAAACACGCGCGCTCAAGCGCGCGATCGGTCTCGTCTAATTATATATGGTTCCTAATAACATTACTTTGCCGATCATTACTTGAAAAACATCGAAAAATACATGAAAAATAAAATGTACTGACCGTCGCGAAACACTCACACGGTCACATAGTCACGAGCGTCCCTTTGCAGTTCAGTTCACACTACCAAAAAGCTTTTTAGGAATGGGATTCAAACCCCGCCATCTTTAGGATTCGGATACACTTAAACGGGAAAATTTGACAAATAAAAATATTTGGTATATGTAAAATAATTTTTTATATTTATTGAAACGTTTTCATTTACATTCATCGCACAAGTAAGATTACGCTTCACTATTACATTACAGTAACTGCTAATACTCCATCCAACCTTAAAGAATTTTTTTATTAATTTTTTCCAATTCATTCAAAGATTTATAATTAATCCAATGCAAATGATTGTCAAAAAATATAGGTGTGGCTTATCTGTGAAAAGAAACTTCTTATATTTTCAAACAATTCATCGCCATTTTGTTAATATTAAACTTCTACTTCCAAATTTTCCGAAACCTTCAAAAAAAGGAAGGTAGAATCTACCGGAATCCGAGAAGAGAATTTGAGCCTCGAAATCTGCCTGATTAAAAATGCATTTTGTCAGTGATATAAATATTTCTAAGACTTTCTAGAACAAAAAGATTGATTGATATTATTTTTATATTTTGCACCCTTCTCGAACGATCACAAGAAATAAATAATCAAAAGTGGTCATTAAAGGTTCAAGGTCGCTTATGTAACATTCTACTTCATTTTTATTCTCAATTCAGTGCCACATTTACATCCCTTCCATTATTTGTCTAGAGAAACAATTGAAGGAAGGTGAATCTCGCACTTAAGAGAAAATGAAAGTGAAGTTTGAAAGTTACCTGATCCATTCCCTCATCTACTTTTATGCATCGTTACTTCTTTCATAGTTATTTGTGATACAAGTGCGTAAAACAGCTGATTGTGTGCGAGTTTGAATTTCGCAGCATGAGCCGGAAGCCCGAAGCTTGATTTGGCAGTCAGCGCACGATATAAGCGCGTGTACAAACGTAAACGAGTGCTTCGAGACGCAGGCAAATGATGCAATCACATATACGAATCTCAACATCGTTTTTGAAAAATTAGTTACATTTCAGGGTAGATTTTACAGTTCTACATTTCTCTAAATGCGAATATTTTTGTTCATTTTGCTCCATCTCCTTTTGTACTATCTACAAGTTTTTAACGTGATTCCATTGGTGTTCGTGTCTCATTTTTATTGCAACTCCAAAAATCACCGACTTCAGCGTTCTTTTGAGAATCGGAATTTCACACAGTAGGCCAGGCGGTACGTAGTTGTGTATGACAATGATTCCGACTAAAGAAATTAAGGTTTTGAAATGTTCTTTGAGTCAATATAAGGAACCCTTTTCGTTTTTCCCCTCGCCTGACCTCTGCGTATCTTTTGGCAGTGGCGTAAACTTTCAAAAAACGGTTTTTTATTTATAACTCGTTTGTTTATGGGTTTTTTGCAAACTCCATGTCTACAAAAATTGAAGTACATAAAATTTTCCATTAAAAAGGTTTTCATAATTTTTTTCATACGACTTATATTTTTCGAATAATTGCCGGACAAAGTCCAAAAATGTATAAAAAATGTTGAAAACTTGCACTTATATTAGTTCTGAAATGACGTTGAATAAATTTATGCACTAATTGTCGGTTAGCTCAATGTTAATGAATAAATAATACATTAAGAACTTATTTTTTATTGTTCATAAATAATTTTATTAATGGAATAAAGGTTTTCATTATATACGGTTTTCACAATTGCGAGCCTATGTATGTAAGTATTTGAGACCACTTAGTCGAAAAATTTAGAGAATAGCTTGGCCGTTGGAATGTACAAAATCCAGAATGTCACGGGTGTCCCAAATCATTGAATTAGAGCCATTGCAATTCGAAACAAAAACGACGCATACCATTGGCGTAGAACAGGGCTTACCACTTTCAGCAAGTGTTGACTCAAATGACAAGCGCGTGGCTGTAACAAGAAAAATGTATGCAGATTTTAAACTTAAGATCGAAAAAAAATATATTTTATCATGAATAATTTTATGCAAAATTAGCATGAAAAAGATTCGGTTCATTGGAGAAAAATATAACCAAATGGAAAAAGAGGGAGAAAAAGAGAAAAAGTCAACCAAAAACCAACCTCGCACTTTTTCCTTTCTCCGTCCTTTTTATACTACCAGGGAACCAATATGTTTCGGGGCCAATTTTGACCCCCTCATCAGGGATTATTTATAGAAAAACTACAAGGTCTATTCAAAAATTCTTATGCTAGTTAAATAATCAAAACATTATCGTGACAAATAAAGTCGTCTCTCTAAGTTGCGTAACGTTTCCCGCATTAACCAAATCTTGAGCTCTTGTATTGTTCAGTTTGTTTGAATTGATAATCTTAGTAGAAACACTTCCTGCAATTTTAGTGACAACATCATTTTCTAGTAAAGTTTTCTTGTCACTAACACTTTTATGTAGGAGCACTACAATTTGAAACACTTCAGATTCTTGTGTGACATATTTAACAAATCTACCAATACACTCGGCTGAGTTAGGGATGCCTTGTACATAAGTCAGGAAACTTAAAAGTGCAATGATTTTATCAAATGTTAAATAATTATGCAATGTGAAATTATACATTTTGAAGTTTTTAATAAAATATATGACTCCCTTTCAAAAACTTTAAAAATTCTGTATAAAATACGTCTTTCTTTGAAGGTGAGTCCCATGTGACTGACATTCCAGTAAGACATTTTTAAGTAAAGATCTCTGAATATTACAATGGTCTATCCTGCCAGACACAAGGGATCTCTTTATTTATAGTCAAAACGACGTTTATATTTCATCGATTTTTTCGAACTGGGTTAACAGTGGCACGTAGGAAAAATTTATATTTTTGTATCGATTTTTCTGACCTGGTTTAGCAGTAGCACTAAGGCAATGATTTATATACTCTAACAATACTTTTCTGCATTATTTCAAGACACATAGTTTTACTCTATTTCGCCAAATATCTTACCCAGCTATAGAATTTTGTAACTGTAAATGTTAGCTCTAGAATAAAGAATGTGCGCTATATTGTAAATAAAAAAAGATCGAAAAAAGTGTATATTACAATTACACCATTGCTGTAAACTGAGTTTGAGTTAAGCATACCTTGCATATAAGTTAGGAAACTTGCAAGTACAATAATATTGTTAGGTGTTAAATAATTACACATTTGATATTTATAACTCAGAATATTGCTAATTACTATTTTAGCACGCGCATGTTTTTAATTATTGTAAAAAACTTGTACTTTACAAATTAACTTATTAAAAATAAAAAAATTTTTCTACACTTGTTGAAAATTGATATTTTTGTATCGATTTTTTCGACCTTGCTTCTCGCTCGCATTTGCGCTTCAATTTATATATTCTAACAACAACTTTTTTATGAGAGCAAACATATCTCAGTTGGATTCCCACTATTTAATATGGTTTGACTTATTTAAAATTACCAGTGGAATGTAATATCACTCTACGGACAATGCTACGTAAGCGACATTGCTGGCTAGGTCGAAATTAGAATTGTTTCTATTTAAGATAGTAGACAGAAATCGCGAAGTCACTTACGTCAGTTTTCAATTATTATTTTAGTATACCCAAGAATGGAGAATCTAGTGAATGGAAATTATTTGATTCACAGAATTCAATAATGTAGGTTCATGCAAATTGCGGTCTATGTCCGGAATGAGAAATTTTTAATCGCTGTTATTAATTTCTTCATTTGAATCGATTCAATCCGTTTTATAAAACAGGCTCGGTATTGGTATTTTAGTAATAATAGATAATTAATCTTATCTACACCAACATCCCCTTGAACATCTCTTTAAATACATTTTAATATATAATGTATACTTAGCTTTTTCGCAAATATAAAAAACAAAATGAAAAGCCCTACAATAATACCTAAAAGAAGAGGTACCATGATATCTGTTGTTTGAATAAAATCGTGAATAATTCTAATGATTAATGTTCTAAAAATTTTCCAGTTTCCCAATTTTGGCGCAGTTGATTCAGTCTGGACTTTTTGACAAGTCGAAGCAGGGTCATTCAGTAAGTTATTTTTCTACTCCTTTCAGACTGTGGTTCCGTAACCAGAGTCTGATTAGTGCACTAGTGCTTCCGTCTTCAACGGCCCTTTTTAGAATTCAAGACAATCGGCCCTGTTCAGGGCTATTACACTATTTAATAAGGAAACACGGCTTCATGTCATTAGTAAGATTAACCAAATGACAAATCCTTTCTCGTCTGATTAAAAATTAGAATTTACTTACCACTTAGCACTTTTTACTTTAAAACATTCCCATCATATACAATCAACATTTCTGAAACAGCACACAATATTTTTAATACTGAGCTATCTGCACTACAAGAATACATAATTACCCATCAAATTACACCATAGTAATGACAATGGAACGTAATAATAATCGTTGGTACTAAAAAAAGGTAACGATAGAACTACTTTCTGCACAAAGAAACAACTAACCCTTAGCGATGATCTCATAAAAAGATTTTAACGGCTACCAACGACTGTCAGGAGTTTAGGGTAATTCGACAGATTGACGAAGTGTCAGGTCGAGCAACAAATTATTTCTTTTTGCGTCATCGTTTGTCGCACATTTCTTCTGCGGCATTTTCGAGCCCACCCTTCCCTAATTAGTTGTATAGTGTATTTAAAACTTCATAAAATCCCTTAAAATAATTTCTGCTACATTCAAATACTTCACAAAATTTTGTAATTTATCATAACCGATTGAAAAATTCCTAAAGTCCGTGAAATTCCATACATTCCTTTTGAAATTATTTGAAATGTCTCCAAATTTTTGAAACCTGCTAAAATTACTGGGAACTCTTATAGTCCCATTGAAATCTTTTAAAATATTTTTCAATCCCTAGAAATTATCTTAAACTTCTTAAAATTATTTCAAATCATTGAAGAAATCCTGTAAAACTTGACATCTTGCAAAATCCCTTCAAATCTTTTCAAACGATTAAGTACCTTTGGAAGTTTTGTAATAGGTGTTTTTCTAAGTGGTTTCTATTTCAATGAAAATGTTTATATCACAAAAAATAATTTTCTTTATATTGAAGTTATGTTTATTTAAATGCAAAAAATTATTCCAAAGAAAGGATTTCTCTAATTATAACATTTTTCTGAATGAATTTATTACCTTCATACAGAATTTTGATCGAGGATTTCTATTGATGATACAGTCTATCAAGTAACAGCGTGCCTCCTAGTATTCAAGTACGCGATCACTTTAGTATGCCGTCGACAACATGCCTCTAAGATTCCAGGCAATCATTGATGTCACCAGAGATTGGGCGACATACTAAGGTGATTCCGTCGTTGTTTGCATTCCGTACCATGCATTCATGTGAAGAAAATTCGTCTCAATAATTTTTTTTTTAATACTAGGAGGTACGCCCATACCTGACTAACTGTATCACCTCATTGTGATCCAGGAGACCCGATTTCTCGGCGAAAAGTCAAATTGTTATACTTGGAAATTTATATGAATAATTGGTGAATTACAATTCGTAATAGTTGAGGTATCTAGTAGCTAAATAATTAATTATTTAATGAAATCCTGCTCTTTTAGAAATTATTGAAGGGTGAAAGAAGGTGGATCGGAGAACGCATAATTTTTGGTAAGGCGAGGTACGAGGAAAGATTTGTGATTTGGTTAATTCAAACTAATCACATGAAGCCATGTTCCCTCGTTAAATAGTTTAATGGCCCTGAAAAGGGCCTATTGTCTTCAGTTCTGATAAAGACCTTCGAAGATAAAAGCACTAGTCCACTAATCAGACTCTGGTTACCGGACCACAGTCTGAGCGGCAGAGATAGTGTCGCGAGCGAAGCGCTTTGCAGAAGGCATGCGCTCATCATTTCATACTCCTATCCGAACTGTTTATTTGATCAGAAATGAAGGGAAAAGTACATAGTTAGAATATTACTTCTATTGAACGAAGTAGAAGAAGGCCTTACTGAATGTCCCTTTTTCCACTTGTCGAAAAGTCGAGACTGAATCAACTGCGCCAGAATTGGATCAATTCGTTGAACATAAGGTGATCCAGGTTCTAAATATTTTTAGAACGACCATCAAAAGAATTATTCACGATTTTATACAAACAATATATATCATTGTCCCGTTTCTTTACAACATCATTGTAGGGCTTCGCATTTTGTTTTTTGTATGTGTGAGAAAGCTAATTATACATTATATAATCAAATGCATTTAAAGAGATATTCAAGGGGATGTTGATGTAGATTATACTTATTATCTCTGTTTCCAAGAACACCAATACCGAGCCTCTTTTATTAAACGGATTGCATCGAAATAAATGATAGAATTTATGAGAGCGATTAAAACATTTCCATTCCGATTATGGACCACAGTTCACATAACCCTGAATTATTAAATTTTCTGAATTGAATAATTTCCATTCACTAGATTCTCTTTCATTGGGTATACTGATTTGCGTAATAAAAACTGATGGAAGTAACTTAGCGATTTCGATCTATTTTCTTGTACGTAGCAATAATAAATACGAAGTAACAAGTAATGTCGCTTCCGTAATATTATCCGTAGAGCGATAGCACAGTCCACTGGTAATTTTAAATAAACGAAACAATATTGAATAGTGGAAGTCCAGCGAGAAACAAGGTCAAAAAAATCGATAAAAAATATCAACTTTAACCACGTGTAAAAGAAAATTTCTATTTTTAATACGTTAATTTGTACAGTGCAAGTTTCTAAGCATAATTAAAAAAATGTGCGTGCTAGAATAGTAATTAGCAATATTCAGAGCAATCTACTTCTGCAGGTGTTAAATAAACGACAGTCGCACGGGAGCAACCTTCAAAGGAAGAAGTATTTTGTACATACTACATTTAAAGTTTGTAAAAGTTACATATTATATAAAAAAAATTCACAATGTATAATTATTTAACAAATAACATAATTATTGTACTTGCAAGTTTCCTAACTTATGTGCAAGGCAGCCTTAACTCAACCCAGTGTATTGGTAGACTTGTTAAATATGTCACACAAGAATCTAAAGTGTTTCAAATTGTAGTGCTCGTACATGAAAGTGTCAGTGACGAGAAAACTTTATTAGCAAATGAAATTTTCAGTAAAATTGCAGGCAGTGTTCCTACTAAGATTATCAATTTAAACAAACTAAACAATATGAATGCCGAAGGTTTGGTACATGCGGGAAACGTTACCCAACTTAGGAAGACGACTCTGCTTGTTACGATACAGTTCTTGAACAGCAAACAGTATTCTTTCCAGACGAATGCTGTAAAAACCCTTTTAAACAAACTTACAGGAAAGGAAGGTCGCCCAAGGTGTTTAGTAATTTTCTTATCAGAGGATAAACGATCTGGCTATCAAAAGTTTCTGCAGAGCTTGTGGCTAACTCATTTCCTAGATGTCAGTATCCTCGAACTTGTTGACGAAAAAGTTCAAACAAAGAATTGGTGGAGTACTGATCATAGACATCTGGCAACGGTGCATCAATTCAATCCATTCACAAGAATCTACAGAAACAAGAAATGTTCAGCAAAAACTAATTTTTTCCATGACAAGTTGAGGGATTTGAACGGATATGAATTGAAAACAGGTTCTTTTAATGAGCCTCCTGTAATAAGTGTAAGAAGAAATCGTTCAGGATATCCTATTGAAGTGACTGGAGCAGGAGCACTTGTGTTGAAAACGTTGTCTGAAGTGATGAATTTCTCAATTTTGGAAGTTGAATCCAAAACTGAAGGATGGGGTGATTTGAGTGTTGACCTAAATGAAAACAGTTCTCTTTCGTATCAACTTGCTCATAACAAAATACAGTTCTACACCAATTTCGGTGGATATGCCGTTGATGCAGAAGAAATGGTAGACTTCAGCAGGGCTTCTGGTGAATTTTGTTACTATCCTGTGGTGCCGATTTTTAAATCTAAAACATTATATGTACAATATTCAAGCAAGTGCTTACTAATGGCAGTTTCAATATTGGCGATGATGTTGATTCCTTACATCGTAGGATACATCCTGAAATCAGATAGCAGTATTTGGTCCCCACTGTACATATTCGAAGCTGCGCTTGGACTCGCGATTCCACCTATGCCTCAAAAGTTAGCAGAACAAATCATCTTCGTTTTTCAACTTTTCTCTTTTTTTATTTCCTCATCTGTAATTTTCTCAGTTCTAACTGACATCAAGTTAACAACAGAATACGAAACGAAAATCGGTAGTTTAGAAGATTTGAATGATTCTCGTCTTCCACTCGTGATGAACGAAATAACTTCAACCATAATGCGATACGGCGAAAACGACGAAATTGTTGAAGCCCTGCTGAATAAAACTATTATCGACTCTTTAGATACAAGCTGCATCAAGATATTAATGAAGCATAAGAATATCTCGTGCATTATGCCGGAAACTGTTGCAAAATTTTATGTCCAAGAATATGACAAGCTTTCTACTTCTATGAAGATTGGAAAGGCGTGTCTCCGCAAAACTATAATGGCTATGCTTTTAGAACCAGGGTCTCCTTACATTCGACGAGTTGATCGAATTTTGTCACAGTTGGTTCAGTCTGGACTTCTTGGCAAGTGGAGGC
>CAKNWT010288684.1:0-10085 GCA_932066315.1 Andricus coriarius | reverse complement strand
TCAAATAATCGATTATTGAATCGATTAAAAAAAATACTTATTTTACATCCACAATAACAAATTATTTATGTTTAACTTTTCGGTTCTTTGAAATATCATGAAATCTGTTAAACCACGATATCACCTAAAAATTTTTAAATCCTGTGAAATCTTTTTAAATCTCACGAAATCCCTTAAAATCTTGTAAAATTTTTTCAATTTTTTTGGAAATCTCTTAAAATTATTTGAGATCTAAAGAAATCCCTAAAAATGCTAAGAATCTTTAAGAAGGGAATTATTTAGAATGTCTTGTAGTTCTTTGAAGATTCTTGCATTCCTTAGAAATCTGTTGAAATACTTAAAAATATATCTAAATCCTTCAACATTCCTTGAAATCCCGTGAAATCCTTTAAAATTCAAGAAAATCTTTTAAAATCCCTCGAAATCCAGTAAAATACTCTAAAATCTTTAAAAATTCCGGGATATCTTTCGAACTACTTGAAAATCTTTCTTAATCTGTTCAAATCGTTCAAAATCCTGAGAAATCTTTGGGAATTCTTTGAAACCCATTGAAAATTTTCAAAATCTCTTAAAATTCATTGAAATTAAAAAAAATCTTCAAAAATTCTATTCAAATTTTTGAAGTACTTTAAAATCCTTGAAAATCGTTTTCAAAAAATAGAAGTCCTTGAAAATCTCTTAAAATCCATTAAAATCTCACAATATTTACAAATCTTACGAATTCCTGTTTTAAAATCTCTAAAAACGCTTTATATTTCGTAAAATTTTTTGAAATATTTAGAATTCAATTGAAATCCTTCGAAACCTCTTGAAATGAGAAAAAATAAATCGATTAATTCGATTAATCGAATTTATAAAAATCGCTTCAAAAATCGATTAATCGGCTCGAAATCATCGATTCATGAATAATCAAGATCGAGATCGCCCATCTCTAATTTAATGAATGATAACTTATTTTTTCGAGAAAAAGATGCTCTACAACTTGACCTCGTTCAATTTTTGATAACAAATAAATTATTATCAAATATTATATAGTTATTTGTTTGTCATATTTGTCGTTTGAAATATTCTTTTTTAATTGTTAAAAAGTGACTGTGATTGTTAAGAGTGATTAAAAAATTAATTTTTAAACATTGGATAAGAACATGTTGTAAATAATCTTTTCCCCGAGAAAATAAGCCATCACTTATTAAAAAAGTATTATTTTTAAAAATTTGGTAAGAAGCGAGAAGAAAAAAAGTTCAATCGAACACAAAATGTTTTAAATAAACAATTTTTCCATAAAAAATAATATATTGTTTAAAGGAGACCATCAGCAATAATATTGCATATTTTAAATCTTTTATTAGATATTGTTTCCCGATTCCTATTTTTTCGTTCCCATAATATCTTAAGGGCACGTGACAGTCTATTACGTGAACAATTATTATATTTTATTATATTTGGCGGCCTTATAATTAGAAATATGAATATATTATGCTGAAATTTTTGGAAAAGGTTAAAAATATATAAAGGCACGTCTGTCTAACCCATTTAGGTTTTTTTTTTTTTTTTTAATTATTCCTTTTTATTCATACCATTTTATCTAGGGCTTTAAAGCCCTCTTCTCAGTTACATTTCAAATATAAAAATAATAAACTTGCACTATTTAAACAAAATAAAAACTAAAGTGGGTTAGACCTTATAGATTTTGAACCATTTCCCAAATTTTTAGACAATTTACATTTTACATTTTTCAAATTATAAAGCTGTCACGTGATACTCTGGTCAATGATTAAATTGCCCCAAGATTAAAACTGTTCAATTTTGGAACCTTTAATTTTTTAATTGTTGAAATTTAAAATTACTGTAGTCCTTAAATATATTTAAAAAAAACTTACACCGAACAATTTTAAATTTCTGAAAATAAAATTTAAATACAAATTAAACCTTTTTTAATTTTACCTCTTTTATTAGAACTAGGTAGATGCGATATGGATGCGATGCTAAATAAACCTTTCAAATAAATATATTTTTACATAAATTAATGTATTTTCTTTATCTACAGTAGGGTTGTTCAAAAATGCATTGCATTTTTTCGAATTTTCATTTTTTTTCATTTCCATGAAGTTTACGACGTATTTACCATAAGAAAAAAAGGTTTTGTGATTTTTTGGCGCTAATTATGATTTTGTGCGGTTTTTTTAAATACAAAATGTTCCTAATACATAAAATACTACTTTCCACTGATAATTAAATGTTTACATATATTGTTTAAACATTTTATCATTGTTTATAGCAATTTTCTCTTAGAACAGAGTTAGAAAGTTGTGTTTTTTTCCGAATTTTTTAACTTGTTTTCAACTTTTCAGTTAGAGCAAGGCAATACTCAATTCAATTGAACAGAAATATATGTTTAAATTATTTATTACTATTTATAACAATATTCTCTTAGAATAATGTTCGAAAGTTGCAGTTTTTTCGCAAATTTTCCACTTTTTGTCCACTTTTCAATTAGAGTGAGATAATAATAAATGCATAATTGTTTAAATTAATTTATTATTATTAATATTATTCTGTTTGATTAATGCTAGAAAGTTTCGATTTTTTCTGAACTTTTTAACTTTTTGTCCACTTTTCACTTAGATTGAGGTAATAATTAATGCAATTTAGCAAACATAATTGTCTTAACAAATTATTATTGCTTAAAATTATCTTATCCTTTATTAATGCTATATAGTTAAAGTTTTTTTCTGAAATTTTTTACATTTTGTTCACTTATTATTTAGTGAGGAAATAATTAATTCAAGTTAACAATCATAATTATTTAAATAATTTATTATTTTTTATGACCATCTTCTCTCAGATAATTGCTATAAAGTTGTGTTTTTTTCTGCAATTGTTAACTTTGCTTTGGCTTTTTAGTTATGAACGCATAATAAATAAGCATCAGAGAAAATAATTTTTTAAACAATATTTTTCTTTTGTGTGAATATGTTTTGTTGAAATAAAACAGATATTTGAGATGTTCTTACATTTTTTATATGGATCGTAACAGATGTAAATTTCCCCAAAAGTAATTACTGACAGCCTTTTTTTCAAATTAATATTAATATTTATTATTTGTTCCTTACTAAAAGTTCAAAGAAAGGCTGGAAATTTCAGAAAACCCCGTAAGTTTCTAGCATTTCTCAGACAATTATTCAGACAATTATTTCTATTCTAAGAGAAAAATTCTATAAAAATAATTAATTTTTTAAACAATTTATTTAAACATATAATTATCAATAGTCAGTAATACTTTATTTTTATAAGAAATAATTTGTATTTAAAAAAACGCCAAAAAAACATAATTAGTGTCAAAAACTCGCAAAACCTACTTTTTCACTTACGGGGTTCTTTTGAGACCATATTAAACAGACTTCTGGGGGTCATATTTAAAAAGTAATTTTTGATTCGTATTTTATGGCTAATTATGAAGAGAAATGTTGAGTCTCAACTCGATTCACCTAATATTGACGATTCTGAACAAAATTTACAAAAACGTATTTTTTCTTATGGAAAATACGTGTTATACTTGAAACCAAGTTTCCGTGGATAAGATCGAGAGTGTAAATTAAAATTGTACACAATCTTTTATCGGCATTATTACTGAATGAGTAAAATTGCCCTTATCATTATCAATTCGGTGATGCTGACTCTGACCTAGACTCGATTATTTATTTTATAATTAGATGGCAAGGTCGCTTAGACTAGAGCACGAGATCACTTTAATTTGTTAAGCACAAAGAAAGCTCGAAGTTACATTGTTCTAATCATTGCACATTTTTATTAATTAAAAAATACTTACGTGACGAGCGCACGTTTATTATTTAATCTGCATGGTCTTATAATCGTGCATGCACTTTAAAAATAAATCATTCGAGTTCCTAAAAATTTTATTTACTTTAATGTGTGGCTCTTTTTTTTAATTTTCTGTTTGCTGATAAGTATCCTTAGCTATTTGAGTCTCTAAATATATTTTTTTTCACTCAGCATTTATTAAGGTACATACTGGGTACCAGCAAATACTGTATAATTCGTATATTTTCATAATGGGAATGATATTAATGCACTTATAATTTTTAACAATAAATATAACGCAACTAATTTTTGTTACTAATTATTAGGATGCAGAAATATAATTTTTATTGTGAGAAAATATGCATTATCCAGTATGTGCCACTCTCCCCTATTGATTTACTTCGAAATTATTTCGATTTCTTATTAGAATAACATTTTTCTATCTAAATAACAAGGAATTTTATTTTAGTTAAATTAAATAAATAAATGATCTGAATTTGGAAATCCTTGTGGTTATTTTTTGTCTATTAGTAAATAACAATTATAATTAAATAAAAGTATGCGTGCTTATAAATTATTCGGAATACTATTGTGTGAATCCATTTAAACCACGAACTGTCAATAAAAAAGCGTTAGGAAACGTTTTTCCTATAGTGTTCATAGAATTTGGAATTTTCAAATTTTAAATATTTTAAATGGATAATTATTCAATTTTCTAGAGTTTTTTCACTGAATATTTCAAAATTTAAGTAAATTTGAATTGCAATTATTTTATTTTAAATGTATTCATTTGAAAATTGGATCAATTTTAAATGTTTAGAAAATATTTTTCAACACTTTGAATGGTATGTTATGCATCATTTTCTTAGAATAAGTAAGTAATCTATGGGGGATTAAAAGTAGGTATTTTTGTAGAACTTATTCCTTCTAAGGCTCAGGGAGGCCGCTGGACTGGGAAATGACAAGTGAATTTATTTTTTGACCGAGAATTTTACAAAATGTCTGGAAGGAAACTATCCAACTACTTAAAATATCACAAATTTCGTATCACATGATATAATGCAATTTAAAATAAGTTTCATTTCAACTCTTTTTTTATAAGTTCTTTTGTTAACTTAGGAGAAGACTTAAACAATAAAAATGATCAGCGTTTGAAATGTTAAATTTGTGATAAAAAACGATTTGAGTTGATCAATTGAAAATATGAATTAATTAATGATTTTTAAAATTGAACTGTAGTTCCAATATTAACAATTTAACAGTAGTTGATTTTAGAAAATGGTTCTTAATCATTTCAAAATGAAACAATTTACAATTTCTAACTTTCTATAATTAAATAGTTCAAATAGTTAAATTTACAACCAAATAGATCAATTTTCAACTATAATGATGAATCTTCAACCAAAAAAATTGATTTTTAAGAAAGTAGTTCAAATTTCAACCAAGTAGTTGAGGTTTCAAACAAAAAAGTTGTATTCTCAATAAAAAATGTAATAATTGATATTCCAATTTAAAAAGATTTTAATTTAACACAAAAAAACAAAAATTCAATAGTTTTTACCGTTCAAAACTTTATTTGGAACCAAACAATAAACGAATTTTGAACCAAATAAATTTATTTCTAATTAATTAATTAATATTAATTTTCCATTAAAAAAGATCAATTTTTAGCCAAAAATGGAATAGTAGATTTTCAATTAATAACTTTATTCGGAACCAAATAAGCGACTTTTCAAAAAAAAATGGGTAAATTTTCAACCGCAGAGATCAATTTTCAACTAATGTGATGAATCTTCAACCAAAAGAATAAATTTTTAACATAGTAGTTCAAATTTCAACTAAATACTTAAATTTTCAACAACAAAAATTTCTACCAAAAAGGATGAATTCTCACTCTAAAAAAAACGACTTTTCAACCAAATACATGAATTTTCAATCGAAAAAGATAAATTTTCAACCAAAAATGAAATAATTAAATTTTCAGTTGAAAAAAATTAATGTCAACGCAGAAAATAAAACGAATTTTCTACCAAATAAATTAATTTCTAACCAAATAGTTTAATTTCCGACTGAAAGAGATCAATTACCAACCAAAAATGGAATAATTGAATTTTCAGTTGAAAAATTTATTCGGATCCAAAATAATATGAATTTTTAACAAAGTAGATAAATTTTCAATTGTAGAGATCAATTTTCAACTAAAATGGTGAATTTTCAGCCAAAAGAATGAATTTTCAACAAGTTCGTTCAACTTTCCACTAAGTAATTTAATTTTCAACCCAAAAAGATTTTAAATAAAAAACAGTTAAATTTTAGAAAAAAGGCGAATTTTCAACAAAATGTTTGAATTCTCAAACAAACAAAAAATCAGTTGTAACGAAACAGTTGCATTTTTAACATAAATATTATTAAATTTCTACCAAAACAAACTATTTTTCAAACATAAAACAAACGAATTTTCAACCAAATACATGATTTTTCAACCAAATAGATTTAATTTCCACCTAAAAAAGATAAATTATCAACCAAAGAGATCATTTTTCAACTAAATTGATGAATCTTCAATCAAAAGAATGAGTTTTTAACAAATTGGATCATCTTTCAACTAATTAGTTAAATTTTCAACCAAAAAAGATTTTAATTTTATATAAAAAAAACCGTTCAATTCGACCAAAATGTCGAATTTTCAACAAAATAGTTAAATCTTCAACCTAAAAATTTAATTTTCAACCAAACAGTTGCATTTATAACTAAAAGTAATACATTTTCAAACAAAATATCCGACACTGTAAAATTTGCTGACCACAGGTAATTTCAAGAATTATTAAATTCCCGCATCTAAAAAATAATGAAATTGTTAAATAATAAATAAAATACTTGTATTTGATGAACATATTTGTTATTTTATCATTTATTTATTATTGAAATAATTTTTTAATTGTTTGCATTCAGGAATTTTGTAATTTGGAAATTTTCCTGTCTTTTATAGTGTCAGATATTTTATAATGTTGGCTATTTTATTTTACGGGATTTTTAAGTCGTTCCGCCAAATATAGACTTTGAAAGTTACAATTTGAATTGTTCCATTCAAGAAAATTTTAATTCAGAAGTTAACGTGTTAAATTTTGAGGTATAAATAACAATTTATTAAACAATTATTAATTTAAAATTATTACAAATTTAAATAATTAAACTTCTAATGCAAAATAATTTTGAACAATTACATATTCATTAGATCTTCGATTTAGATCATTGAAACTGAATAAATTATTAATTTTGTATACTCATATATAACTTATTTAAATATATTTTAAATTTATTTATTAATTATTTTGTTTCAAATTTAATTAATAAATGAAATAAAGCATTATTTGGTTATAAATTAAATTTTTTTTAAAATTTTCTTGACTAATATAATTATATGCCTCTTGATTAATTGTTATTATATAATAAATAATTAATAATGAATTTATTATATAAATAATATATATTATATACCTCAGCTCTCTTAAAAGTGTGGGAGATATAATTATATTATTATTTTCAATTATTAATTTACAATTCACATATTCAATCATTTATTAAATTTATATATATATAATAATAAATTACTAATTAATAAATTGAATAAATTGTTTAAATTGAAAATAATAGCCAAACCCTTGAACTATTAAATTGATAGAAGTTAGAAATTTTTTATTTTGCACTCTAATGGCATTTAATTTAAAATGGTTTACTTAAAAAATGTTAAAAGCTATCATTTTCTACGTGCAATTTATTGAGAGTGGTTTAATTTGCAGTTCAATTTTGGTTATTTCAAATGAAAACATTTTACGCTCTAAGAGTTCTGATATTTTAATTTCAATGACCGTGGAAAATTTGTTCAGACCGGGAAAGGACCGGGAATATTTTTTCTCGATTAAAACGGCCACCCTGAGAGTATTGTAAAAATATTGCGCCAGTGTACGCTTAATATTTATTGTGTGTTATTTATTCTTCTGAAGCATTGTTAATGCTTTTCCTAATTTTTTTTTCGTGAGGGAATTTTTGATTAATTGAGTGATTTTTATTAATCGCAGATGGCTGGAACACCAGTAGCAACCCATCTGACTGCACAGAGTCACCTGGAACACATGTGTGCCCTGGACATCAATACACAGACATCGTTCGTTCGTTTGTCGGGAATTATCTGCACAATTGGTCCAGTCTCAAGATCAGTTGAAAAGTTGGAGCAAATGATCGAGACTGGAATGAACATTGCTCGAATGAACTTCTCTCATGGTTCTCACGAATATCATGCAGAGACAATTGCAAATGTCAGAGCAGCCCAAAAAAATCTCACCGCAAGAACTGGCCTCTGCGTACCTGTTGCTATTGCCCTGGACACCAAAGGTCCAGAAATCCGTACAGGCTTGTTGGAAGGCGTAAGTAAATTTGCTCAATTATTCCGAAATTTAAATAAAAATAAAAAAGATTTCTCTGATTTTTTCCAAAATTAATTTTCTCCCTGTTTTCTCTTTGCTGTGTTGAATTTTCTAATTGAAGCATCGACTTATTTTTCAGGGATCACAGTTTGTCCCATTTTTTTACTTAATCCCCATTTCCCCCCTAAATTTCGGAAATACCCGAAAAATCCAAAACTCGAGAATTTTGACCCAATTTTCCTCCATTAACTCTTTTTTACAAGGTCATAAACTGAAATTCAAGACACTAGATTTTTTAAAACCCAAAAATGTAAATTTAAAAAAAGTTAATTTTTTAACTAACAGAAACGACTCTTCAACAAAATAGTTCAATTTTCAACAAAATATTTGAATATTTAACTAAATGGTTTAATTATCTACCAATTTTTTTAAGTTTTCAACCAAAGAGATCAATTTTCAACTGAAATGATCAATCTTCAACCAAATAAGAAAATGAATTTTTAACCAAGTATCTCAACTTATAACTGCATAGTTGAATTTACAACGAACCGGTTGAATTTTTTAAAAAAATAGTTGAATTTTCACAAAAAAGAAGAATTTTCAACCAAAAACTTCATTTTTTAACCAAGTAGTTGAATTTTCTATCAAATTGTTAATTTTTCAAGCCAAAGAGATTAATTTTGTACAAAAAAGTTTAATTTTAAATCCGGAAATGTTAATCTTCAACAACAAAAAAACGCCTTTTTAACAAAGTAGTTACATTTTCAACCACATATTTGAATTTTCAACAAGAAACTTAATTTTTAAATGAATAGTTGAATTTCTTACAAAAAAGTTCAATTTTCAGTCCAAATATGTGAATTTTTAAAGCAATGTTTATTTTCGACCAAAGAAGAATTTTTAACAAAAAACTTATTTTTTTTTCTAAATAGTTGAATTTTCTACAAAAAAGTTTAATTTTCAACCCGAGAATGTGAATTATTTCGCAGTTGAAATAAAAACAAAAAAGCTTTCCCTGATTTTTTCAAAAATTAACTTTCTCCCTGTTTTCTCTTTGCCGTGTTGAATTTTGTAACTGAAGCATGGGAAAACACCGAAAAAATAGAGCGAACTTATTTTTCAGGGATCACACTTCGTTCCTTTTTTTACTTAATCCCCTTTTTCCCCTTAAGTTATAAAAATACCCTAAAAATCCTAAAATCGAAAATTTGGACCCAATTTTCCCCTTATGCCTCTTTTTTACAAGATTTCGATTTATTTTTTAAGTATCATAAACTGAAGTTCGAGGTATTCGATTTTTTTCTACCCAAAAATTGAGATTTAAAAAAAAGTCAATTTTTAACTCAAAGAAAGGAATTTTCAACAAAATAGTTCAATTTTCAACAAAATATTTGAATATTCAACTAAATGGTTTAATTTTCTACCAAATTTTTAAAGTTTTCAACCCAAGAGATTAATTTTTAACTAAAACGATCAATCTTCAATAACAAAAAGGAATTTTTAACCAAGTACCTCAACTTTTAACCAAATAGTTAAATTTGCAACCAAACAGTTGAAATTTTCACAAAAATAGTTGGATTTTCACCCAAATGACGAATTTTCAACAAAAAAATTAATTTCCAACCAAATAGTTGAATTTTCTATCAAATTGTTACTTTTTCAAACCAAAAATATGAATTTTCTACAAATCAGTTTGATTTTCAATCCGAAAATGTTATTTTTCAACAATAAAAAAAAGCATTTTCAACAAAATATTAAAATTTTCAATCAAATATTTGATTTTTAAACTCGACAATATGAATTTTCAACAAAAAACTTAATTTCCAACAAAATAGTTGA
>CAKNWT010288674.1:0-18016 GCA_932066315.1 Andricus coriarius | reverse complement strand
TTGAATTTTCAACAAAATAGTTGAATTTTCAACCAAATATTTAAATTTTCAACAAAATAGTTAAATTTTTAATCAAGTAGTCGAATTTTCAAAAAAAGGAACTCTTAAGAAATAGTAGAATTTTCCACAAAATAATGAAATTTTTAACTAAATGTCTTAATTGTTAACGAAGTATTTGAATTTTCAACCAAAAAAAAGACGATCTTTCTACATAACAGTTACAAAACAGTACAACACGACAGAAAACGGCCGAATTATAAAATATCTGAACCAGAAAATTCCTGAATTGTGAAATTCCC
This sequence comes from Andricus coriarius, assembly GCA_932066315.1. Classification (NCBI taxonomy): domain Eukaryota; kingdom Metazoa; phylum Arthropoda; class Insecta; order Hymenoptera; family Cynipidae; genus Andricus; species Andricus coriarius. Next base: position 17,717 of record CAKNWT010288674.1, on the reverse strand, counting down.
GAATTCAAACAATTAACAATTTTTTTGATGAATTTGATTTGTTTATTAAATATACAGCAATCAAATATTTTGATTCAAATAATTATTTTTCACGTTTAAAGTTTCCAAAATTATTGTTTGAATTTAAAATAATAATAATTGAAATAATTTTCATCAAGAAATGTATTTTTTCAATTATTGTTATTTTAAATTCAAACAATAATTTTAGAAACTTGAAAGATAAAAAATAATTTTCTTTTTGATAAAAATATTTGATTATTGTTAAATAAATAATATTTATAAACAAAAAGTTTCAATTCTATTAATTTGGGAATTTTCTAGTCCGGATCTTTTTATAATTCGGCAATTTTCTGTGCGGAATTTTATTATTCGAGAACTTTCAAATTCGGTAATATGGGACGCCTGAAAAATCCCGAAAAATAAATTTCCCGACACTGTAAAATTCCGGAAAAATGAAATATTCGAAATACAAAATTCCGAAAACAATAAAATTACTGATATATAAAAATAACGAATTGTAAAACTCCCGAATAATAAAATTCCCGAACAGTTTATAACATTATTGAATTTAAAAATTCCCGAATAATGCAATTCCCGATCCGACAGAAAATTGACAAATTATAAAATATCCGAACTAGAAAATTTCCGAATTTAAACAAGTAAAAAATGGGGTTTTAATAAATCTTACTTATTTATTAAAACTACAATAATCAAATATTTTTATGAAAGAAAAATTATTTTTGAATATTTAAAGTTTACATCAATTATTTTTTGAATTTAAATTAACAATAATTGAACGAAATATATTTCTGGATGAAAAATGTTGTTTGACAATGTGCATAGTATTTTAAAAAATATTCGAAACGGAAAATTCCCGAAATGATAAAATTGCTGAAATATAAAAATAAAGACTTGGAAAGGAATGTTCCAAATTCGGAACTTTTATATTTCGACAATTTAATAATTTCGGGAACTTTCTATTTCGTATGTTTTCTTTTTCGGGAATTTCACAGTGTCAGGAATGTTATTTTTTGGGATTTTTTATTCGTCCCGGTGATATTATAATCTGTCGGAAATTTTATTATTCGGGAATGTTCAATATTCGGAATTTTTATATTTCGGCGATTTAATCATTTGGGGAATTTCCTATTTCGTATATTTTGTTTTTCGGGAACTTTACAGTGTCGTGAATTTTATTTTTCGGGATTTTTCAGTCGTCCCGGAAATATTTTAAACTGTCGAAAATTTTATTATTCGGAAATTTTCCTATTCGGTAATATTGTAAGCTGTTCGGGAATTCTATTAATCGGGAATTTTTCAATTCGGGAATTTTATCATTCGGGAATTTTCCAATTCGGTAATTTTATAATTCAGGAATTTTATTATTCGGTAATTTTATAATTCAGGAATTTTATTATTCGGGAATTTTCCAATTCGGTAATTTTATAATTCAGGAAATTTATTATTCGTGAATTTTCCAATTCGGGAATTTCACAGTGTCGGCAATTTTATTTTTTGGGATTTTGCAGTCCTCAATTATTTGTAAATATACCGAAAAATTAAAAACAATTTTATATTCATTTTTAGAGTGACCGAAACTCGGGACAATGTGATTGGTTTGTTCCCTCGGGATTCTAATATGAATTACAAACTGTTTCTTTTCTGGACTCTCGCCTATTCCAACCTCTTCTCGATATTCGCAGGAATTTCCTAAATGAGATTCTCATTCGAGGCCTCCGGTATTTTCAACAACGCTCGATCGTTGGATGTCAAAGAGCAAACTACCGACTTTCGAGGGAATACGATTAGTCCATAAAGGAAATTTATCACCAGATGTCTGGTCTAAATGAAATTCCATTCCACTTTGTACGGCCAATGCTCATGCAAAACGGAAACAAAACTTGGCGAAAAAAAATCGGTAAATAATCTATTAATAATCTACGACATGTATATAAAGCATTAGTGAAGCAATTTCTTATTAAACTAGAAAACAAACACGTGCACTACGTGTGCAATTTTTTTTAATTTTTAAATTAAAAAATATAAAATTGAAGTTAATAAAAAAAATTTTATTTCATATTATCTATTAGGAAACGTTTAATTTTTACACGTCAGGGTTTAAAAAAATCTTTTAAACCGTTTTTCGTTTGAAATCACCGCTTTCAAATTAAAAATGTTAGCATAACCTAAAATTGTTAAGCAATTATAGATCTTCTTTAAAATCTAGTAATTTTTTGCAAAAAATTTAAATATTTGACGAAAAACTCTAGCATAATCCAAAATGGTTAAAAGATTCTAAATCTTGTTCAAATCATAATGATATTTGTCTTAAAATAGCAATTTTTGGTGTAAAAGGTTAACGTAACCAAAAATTCAAAAAAATATATAAACCTTTAAAAGAAAATGATTTAAGTTTAAAATAAAGGATTTCCTGTTAACAACGATAATATAACCTGATACTATTCATACATTTTAAATCTTGTTCGAACTATAATGATTTTTGTTTCAAAATACCAATTTTTCACGTGAAACGCTAACATAACCTAAAACTGTTAAAATTTGTGTATCTTCTTTAAAATATTAAAAAAAATTGAAACTATTTAATCATTTCCAACGAAAAACACTAACATAATCCGAAATTGTTCAAAGATTCTAAATCTTGTTCAAATTATAAAGATTTTTGTTTTAAAAAACCAATTTTTGGTATAAAACGCTACATAAACTAAATTGGTTTAGAGTTGTGATTTGTGAATCTTCTTTGAAATCTAATTTTTTGTAAATAAAAATACCAATTTTCGGAGAAAAACACTTAACATAATCAAAAATTGTTTAAACATTCTAAATCTTGTTCAAATTATAATTATTTTTGTTCTGAAATGCCAATTTAAGGTGTAAAACGCTAACGTAATCGAAAATTGTTCAAAAATTATGAACCTCTAAAATAGAACAATTTATGTATTTAAAAACCCGATTTCCTGTGAAACACATTAATATAACCTGAAACTGTTCCAAAAATTCAAATCTTGTTTGAACTATTATGATTTTTGTTTAAAAATACCACTTTTTGGAGTAAAACGCTAAAATGACTTAAGATTGTTAAAATTTGTGAATCTTCTTTAAAATATTTAAAAAACTTAAAGTACCAATTTTCGACGTAAAACACTAAGATATTCCAAAATTGTTAAAATATTATAAAGCTTGTTCAAATTATAATTATTATTGTTTTAAAATACCAATTTAAGGTGTAAAACGCTAACGTAATCAAAAATTGTTCAAAAATAAAACCTCTAAAATATAATAATTGTTGCATAAAAAAAACGATTTTCTGTGAACAACGTTAATATAGCTTGCAACTGTTAAAAAATTTCAAATCTTGTTCGAAATATAATGATTTTTGTTTCAAAACACCAATTTTTGACGAAAAACACTAACATAACCTAAAATTGTTGAAATTTGTGAATCTTCTTTAAAATATTTAAAAAAATTTTAAACTAACAATTTCCGACGAAAAACACTAACATGATCCGAAATTATTAAAAGAATCTAAATCTTGTTCAAATCATAATGATTTTTGTTTTAAAAAACGAATTTTTTGTGTAAAACGCTACATAAACTAAAATGGTCTAAAGTGTGATTTGTGAATCTCCTTTGAAGTCTAATTTTTTGTAAATTAAAATACCAAGTTTCGAAGAAAAACACTTACCATAATCCAAAATTGTTAAAAAATTCTAAATATTATTCAAATTATAATGATTTTTGTTTTAAAATGCCAATTTAAGGCGTAAAACTCTAACGTAATCCGAAATTATTAAAAGATTCTAAATCTTGTTCAAATTATAATGATTTTTATTTTAAAACACCAATTTGTGGTGTAAAACGCTACATAAACTAAAATGGTCTAGAGTTGTCATTTGTGAATATTCTTTGAAATCTAATTTTTTGTAAATAATAATGCCAAAATTCGATGAAAAACACTTACATAATCCGAAATTGTAAAAAGAATCTAAATCTTGTTAAAATTATAATGATTTTTGTTTAAAAAAAAACAACAATTTTTGGTGTAAAACGCTACATCAACTAAAATGGTCTAGTGTTGTGATTTGTGAATCTTCTTTGAAATCTAATTTTTTGTAAATAAAAAACACTAACATAATCCAAAATTGTTTAAACATTCTAAATCTTATTCATAATATAATAATTTTTGTTTTAAAATGCCAATTTAAGTTGTAAAATGCTAACGTGATCGAAAATAGTCAAAACATTATGAACATCTAAAATATAATGATTTTTGTACTTAAAACCCCGATTTCCTATGAAAAACGTTAATATAACCTGAAATGTTCAAAAAATTCAAATCTCGTTTGAACTATTATGCTTTTTGTTTAAAAATACCACTTTTTGGAGTAAAACGCTAAAATAACTTAAAATTGTTAAAACTTGTGAATCTGCTTTAAAATATTTAAAAAAAAATTAAAATACCAATTTTCGACGAAAAACGCCAACATAATCCAAAATTGTTAAAATATTATCAACCTTGTTCAAATTATAATGGTTTATGCTTTTGTATTTAAAAACCGATTTTTTGTGAAATCGTTGATAGAACCTGAAAAAGTTAAAAAATTGCAAATTTTTTCAAAGCATAATGATGTTTGCTTTTAAATACCAATTTTTGGTGCAAAACTCTAACGTAATCATTTTAGGTTACTTTAAAAATTGCAAAATTAATTTTAATTATTTAATTAAATGATTAAGTTTCAAATGTTAAATTGTCAGAAATTAGCAACCATTAAAATCTAAAATTTTTGTTTAGAAAACGCTAAACGCTAAAGAATCTGAAAAACGTAATTTGTTGAAAAATTAAAAATTTTTTAAATCTAATAATTTGTGATTAAAAATACCTATTTCCGATGTAAAATGCTAGCATAACCTAAAATGGTTGAAATGGGAAATCTTGATGATCAGTTTTGTTTGAAAATGTTAATTTCCAGTGAAAACAAAACTATAAATAATCTCAATTTTTTTTAAATTTATATTAAAATTCCTTTTTTTAAATACTATTTTACCAGCGTAAAGCACTAACATAAAACACGTATAATATTTACAACAATTTATTACATAATTAAAAATTATTTTTTTCTGCTGAATTCGCATAAGGTTTTCTATATTTTTTTCAGGATAACAACTGGATAAGGACGAATTTTTTCGAAATTTTTTTTTAAGAATTTCGAGTAATTTAGGACACTATTTATGGATACAGAAAATTAAAAAAAAAAATTTTCACCCTTAGCCTTCCACCTTCTCTTGGTTTAAAATCAAAATTGGTTAGCAAACACCTTAAAAATAGCACGAGATTTTTCCTCATACATTTGAGAATATTTTATTTGATATTTAATTAAAACAAAAATTTATTGAATTTTTATTTTGCAAATATGTATAAAAATAACAATAAAAATTATGAAAGTAATAAAGTTCTCAGAAATAACTAAATAAGGTTCGTATTTTTTTTAATCAGATCTTTCATTTTAGTTTCAATTTCGGTTACCAAAACCTCCCTATCTTATTATCAAACCTATATTTGATCAGAGATTCTATAATTTTTTTTAGGTATAAAAAAACCTTAGGCCTATGAGATTAATAATGTTCATGCAAAAAAATCTTTACTTCTAAATTGATTTATTATTATTATTTGTTTATTTCAAAAATTAAAAACAAATACATTTAGATTTTCAAAAGCACAAAACAATAAATTTACCAGACAGTTTAATAATACTTACGCTCGTACAATCACTTTAAATCTGAGAAAGTGGAGAAACTGCTTGTACAGTAAAAAGATCCTTACACGCCAGTTCTCACTTTGCACTTTTACGAGTCCCATTTTTTTTAATAGTATAAGAATAAAAAGGTACCATAAAATCTTTATATCCTTACAATAAAATAGATACATGCTGAAAAAGTGCTCTTTTTATTTAATATTTTATAAATAGAAGTACATTTATTCCATCTTGAATTCAGATTTGACATCTTATTTGTGTTTAAACCTTTCACAATTAAAATTGATTAAATTGACTCTAATTCATTACATATGATTTTAAATGCAACTTATTAAATTTTTAAACTTTTTACGAATCTTTTTCGAAATTCGTTGTTAAACATTTTTTTTTAAATTTTTAATGCTTCATAGAAGGCAAATTACTCAATTAGATTTTTGTTAAGATTTCGAATTCTATTGAATTCTAATTGCTTCCATTTCACAGCAATCCGTTGACATTATGATTGAATTTATGATTTAGATACGAAATTTTTGAATTCAATGAAAAATGTGGATTAATAATGTGAATAATGTTATTTAGAATTCAAAAAAATTTGAATAATAAGAATTCAAAATAATTCAAATTATTTAAAACAAATTCGAAAAATCCAAAAAATTCCATTGATTTCAGTAAAATTAAAGAGAAATTCATAAAAATCAAGGTGGATTAAAAAAAATTCAAGTGAATTGAAAACAATTCAAAAATATTAACAAAATTCATTGAATTCATTATCTTTGGAGTGAATTTAAAGAAATTCCAGGCAATTAAAAAAATTCAATGAAATTCCTAAGAATTCAAGGTGACTTAAAAGACTCCAAGATGAGTTAAACAAAAATTACAAAAAAATCCATTGAATTGAGTAGAATTTATAAAAATTTAAGTGAATTAAAAAAGTCCAAGAGAAGTCCAATGAATTGAAGAATATAAAAGAATATAGGGTGAATGTCAAATTAGTTAAAATTAATTGTAAAACATATTTAAAAGTAAAACAAATTACCCGTGAAATTCTATGAAATTTGATGATTTTTTCTAAGATCCTGAAAAATTTATTAAAATACCTTTAGAGCTTTGATACTGACTATTCCATCCCTTTTATTTATCCAAAATGTTATTTAATTTGACCTTCTTTTCAGATTACCATTTGTCGAAGTTTTATCTTTTCTAATTTAAATTTGACCGAATTGTAATTTGCCATAATATTTTTTTAATCTGTGATCTAAGCCCATTTTTATTGCTCCCAATTGATATTTGTCTATTAAATACCTCGAAATCTTTAAAATCCCTTGAAATCCTTTAAAATCTCTGTAAATATCATAATATCTTTTGTGATCATATAAAAATTATTTTTAAATTTAAATCCCTCAAATATTGTGAAAAAATCATTAATATCCTGGAGACCATCTTAAAATCCTTCGAAATTTTCTTAAATCCTAGGAAATTCTTTGAAAACCCTTAAAAATGTTGAAGTCTCGTTAAATTCCTCGGAATCTTTTTAAATATAATAAACTGTTTAAAATCCTTTGAAATCTTAGAAATCCGCTGAAATCTATTACAAACCCTTGAATGCTGAACTCCCTTGAAATATATAGAAATTCCCTACAATCTAATGGAATTTTTTTAATTTTATTGAAATTCTATGAATTCCTCAAATATTGCAAAATTCTTTGAAAAATTCCTTAAAAGTTTGTAAATACCGTAAAACTTCACTCCTTAGAAATTTTAAATCTCTTGAAATTATCTATAATCCTATGAAATTCTTTGGAATCTCATTAAATTTTTAAGAAGTTTAAAAAATACCCTAAAATCGTTAAAATCCTTTGTAATCCCTTCAAATTACTGAAATCTATTACCAATTTCTTGGAATATTTTAAAATACCCTAAAAGATTAAACAAGAATTCAAGAAAATTAAGAAACCGGTATGGATCTGAATTCATAGGACTATCATTGATAAGCTATGGGCAGTCCTGATTATTCTTCACAGTTACTTCTTACAGAAATTCTCTGACATGTGCAATTTTTTTTTGAAATTCCTGACTCTTCTCAAAATTTCACTGACCAACCAAATTCCCTGATTTTCAGGTTTTCCCTGATCTTGTGCCACCCTGTTTTAGACTAATCATCAATAATGATGCCTAAAAATTGTTAGTTTCATTTTAGCTACACTTAGAAAAAAATCTTCATCCAAAAAACTGTTTTATTGGATTTACATGAAAAATTGGTTGAATCAAACAAACTTTGGTTGATTGAACAAAATATTTGATTGACCCAACCATATTATTTTGCTGATTTAACCAAATAATCAATCTATTAAAAGATTTGGTTAAGATTTGGTTAGTAAAAGATGAGGCGCCGGGAAACTAGGTGTCGAGATTTGAATTTGAAGAGAATTGCCGCTCACCGCGAGAGAGCGCTAGGAGAGCGTGCGGATTGCGAGGGAAAAAGGACAGTAGACTCGTGACGCTGAGAAGAGTAGAGTGTAATTTTGTTGTGTTGAATAAATATCTAACTGTTTTCGATTTTCCTCAAAGTTTTCGGATATAATTGATTCATTCACCTGCCCCTTTTATGATACTTTTAACACTAGGAGAGAAAGGAACGGAAGATAGGAAAATAAGAAATAGTAAGAAAGAAAAAGAGACGAGAAACGATAAAAGAGAAGAAAGGATGATATGTTACTGGAATACAGCAAGCTTGGAGGGAAAGAATAGGGAGTTTATGAGAAATTTGGTACAATGGGATGTAGTAGTAACGATGGAGACGTGGCTAGATGAAAGGGGAGGTAAGAGGAGGTTCAAAATGTAAAGAGAAAGAATAAAAAAGGCGGAACAATGGGTGGAATGGTGATGGGAGTAAGGAACGAATGTATAACGGGGAAGGATAAGAAAGAGATGAAGAAACAAAAAGAAGGACTAATAGTAGAAGAGGTGAAGATGGGAGGAGAGAGGTAGAAGATAGTGGGGGTGGGGAGTGTATGTGAACAGTGATATGCAGGAGGAATCAGAGGAGATGAAAGAAGGCTTATAATAGATGAAAGCTCATAATAAATGGAGATTTCAATGCGAGAACACGAGATACAGGAGGAAGGGAATGGGAAGGAGAGCGAGAAAGAAAATCCAAAGACAAGATACTGAATGGGGAGGGAAATAAATTGTTAAAGAGCTTGGAGATAGTTTATCTTAAATGAAAATATAGAGGTGGTGAGGAAGGGGAATACACACGCTCAGGAAGAGAAAAGGGAACGATAATTGATTATGTGATAATGGACGATGAGGTTAAGAGGGAAGGTCAAGAAACTAGAGGTAGGGGATTATATAGATTCGGATCACTTCCCCATAATAGTGACATTAGAGGGAGAAAACAGTAATAACAATATGGATAAAAAGGAAGTAAACGTAAAAAGAGCAGGAAGAGGGAATTGGTAAATGGAAGGAAAAGAACAGTTTAAGGAAAAGGTCAGGAATATCAAAATACGAGGGCGACATTTAAAGGAGGAGATGGAAGTAATGATGAGAAAAATAAAAAGAGGATTAGAGGACACACGCAAAATAGAAGTTAGTGATTTAAAGAGAAGAAGAAGATAGGAAGTCAGAAAGGAATTAAGAAATTGGAGAAAAGAGAAGTGGAGTTAGGATGGGAGAAATAAAGATATATACACTGGCATGCGCGGACGATATAGTGTTGATGGCAGAGGATGTAGAAGAGATGGCGGGCTTAATTACAGGGTTAGAGAAATACTTAGAAGAGAAAAAGTTGAATATAAATGTAGAAAGGACAAAGATAATGAGGTTAAGAAAAGGAGGGGAAAGAAGGATAAGGATAATAAGGATAAGGGAAAGGAAAAGAATAGGGATGGGATAAGGGAAAGGAATAGGAATGGGATAGGATCAAGGAAAGGAATAAGGATGGGATGAGGGAAAGGAATGGGGATGGGATAAGGGAAAGGAAAGAAATAGGGATGGGATCAGGGAATGAATAGGGATGGAATAAGGGAAAGGAAAGGAATAGGGATGGGATCGGATAGGATTAAGGAAAGGAATAGGGATGGGACAAGGGAAAGGAAAGGATGGGATAAGGGAATGGGAGATGGAAAAGAGCAAAGTTAGAAGAAGTAAAGAGTTTGAATATTTCGGATATAATTTGCAAACAAATGGAGAAGATACAGTTCATATAAGAGAAAGGATAAAAAAAGCGGTTGGGGCAATGAAACAGATATAAGGAATAGGAAACAGAAGATTTAAAAAAGATTGGAGAAGGAGAATGTGGTTATCTGATACGCTGGTATGGCCGATATTAGGTTATGAAGCGGAGATATGGCGATAGAAAGAAAGGAAAGAGATTAAGAGTTTACAAAAAAGGTATATAAGGTGGACGCTAGGGGTAGACTGGAGGATACCTGGATAAATAGTGAGAGAAGAAGCACAAAGGGATAAATTAAGTACTAGAACGGGAAAGTGGGCATGGCAATTTGAGACAAAGCTAGAGGAGGGAAAGGGAGGGAACTTAGAGAAAAAGTGTTTGAAGAAAGTAGAAGAAAGGATAAGGAGGGCGGTAGAACGAACGAGATGGGAAGAAGAAAGAAGGGAGTTCTTTAGTGCTAGAGATATAGGAAAGGGGAATGGAGTAAGCAATCAAGAATTGGAGAGAAGGGACAGGGAAGGACAATTAATGGAAAGACAGTGGATGATTGAGGAATCAAAATATAATAAATGGTATAAGATTATAAAAAGGAAGGAATACTAAGGTATTTAGAAAAAGGATGGAGGGAGAGAAGATGGACCAGAATAGCAAGATTTAGATTGGGAAATGAGGGAAGGGAAGGAATGTATTAGGAAAAGAAAGAGAACAGATAGTGCAGAATATGTGAATGAGAGGAGGTAACATGGGAGCATGTATGGGAAGGATGTAGCAGAAAAATGGAAAATAAAGGAAGCTGGAAAGAGAATGTGTTAAAGATGTTAGGGGAGGATGGAATGGGTGAGGAGTGGATGAAGGAGTTGGAGAGGGCTACAAGGGCGAATGCGAAAAAATAAAAGAATGGATATGGGAAAATGGCAAAATTGAGGTAGAAGAGAAGTGAAAGAAAAAGGAAACGGAAGTCGCTTAGGTTATGTAATAGTTCGATTGTAAAATATGTAGATGGTTTTGTGAGAAACGGAGGTTAAGTACACCCATGGGGGACACATTATGAATAAAGAAGAACTATATTCTATCGTTGAACCAATGGACATTTTTTTTATTTAACCTATTCGTTTTCTGAGTGTAGAATAGAAATTCCTGAATTACCAGCAAATATCTATTCAGAATGAAATACTCGCTTTGGCCAGAGCTCTAGTTGACGCAATTGAGCAACATTTGTTCGATTTGAATGTTGTCCAAAAATCGGAAGTTATTCGCATCACGTTTCTACGACCCTCGTTTAGTGGTTTACCTAAACGTATATTCGAAACGTGCGGACTAGTTTACATAGTTTACATAGTTTACAAGTGGAATACAGCAGTGATGAACAATTTAATGCAAAATTTATGCATGTTTCAGTATCAAGCCATGTCCCAATTAAGTAAGTTGCTTAACTCGAGCGTCAAATTAACTCTTGGTTAAAACTGTACAAGGACATCGCAGATGATTAGTTTAATTATCGAAAGGTGTTAAGTGAGCTCAATTTTCTCAAAACGATCAAAATTAACTTTGAATAAAAGGAATAGTAAACAAAATTGACGGAATCTAGAGGAATTGGAAAGTTGAAAATATAAAAAAGCTTAGGTAATAAATTAATTTTTAATTACAAAAAAAATGGTAATGGATTTTCTTTTTTGAAAAAAAAATTAAAAATTGAATGTAGAAAAAAGGGGGTTTGCAATTATTTTTTTACTACTACCAGCAAAATCATTTTAGATTTTTCAAGTTTATCTGGCAAAGCTAAGATACTTGAAAAGATTGCAGAGGATTTCAGAGGATTGTCAAGATTTCTAAATATTTTAAAGAATTTTGAAAGAATTTCAATGAATTTAACGGGATTTTATTTGATCTCAAAGATTTCAGTAATTTTGAAGGATATTAAAGGCTCTAAATAAAGTATTTTAATTAATTTTTGAGGATCTCAAAGAATTTCATGTAATTTCATGTACTTCATAATATTATTAAATATCATCATATTTCATGTAATTTCAAGAGATTTCGAGGGATTTCGTAATATTTTAATGAAATTTAAAATAAATTATTCGTGCATAAATTCTTGTGAGAATGAAGGGATTTCAAAGGATTTCCAAGATTTTAAGTGTTTTTTGAATATCTGAAGATATCTCCAATGATTTTTTTAATTACTTAAAGATTAAAAATAATTTTAAAGTTTTTAGGATATTTTAAAAGATTCCAAAGAATTTCAGTACCTTTTAAGCATTTCAAGAGATTTCACAGATTTTATATATTTTATATATAGAATATAATTATGATATAATATATAATATAGTATTATAATCCAATATATTTATTATAATTTAATGAAATTTCAAAGAATATATATATATATGAACGATATCAAAGGATTTTAAAGATTTGAGGAGGTTTTTAATATTTTAAGGTATTTCCAAAGATTTAAAAAATTTAATAGATTTGAAAGAACTTTGAAGATTTCAAGAAAAATGTAAAGGATTTCAAAAGATTTCAAAGGCCTGGAAATATTTTAAGGTATATTAGAGAATTTCAAGGAATTTTCAAAAGTTTAAAAAAGTTTCAAGGAATATCATCTTCATGTAACTTCACGGGATTTCAAGGGATTTTATAATATTTTAATGCAATTTTAAATGACTTAAGATTTGAAGAGATTTTCAAATATTTCAAGATATTTCCAAAGAATTAGAAAATTGTTAAAGATTTGAAAAAATTAAAAAAATTTTAGGATATTTTAAAAGATTTTAATGAATTTCAATAGATTTCAAGAGTTTGGAGAAATTGCAAAGGATTTTAAAGATTGTAGGGTATTTAAAAAGTTTTAAGGAATTCTCAAGACCTTTATTAAAACATTTCAAGGGGTTTCAAAATATTTCAAAAGGATTAAAGAAATGTCAAGGAATTTCCAAGGATTAACAGAATTTCAAGGAATTTCCAAGGATTTTAGTGATTTCAAAAGATTTCAAAAAATTTCATGTGGTTACAAAGAATTTCCTAGAATCTCGGAAGATTTGTAATTAACAAATTGTAAGAGATTTCAAAAAGGATTACAAAAATTTCAAGGAATTCCCCGGAATTAACAGAATTTCAAGGGATTTCCAAAATGATTTAAAAAGATTAAGAAAAATTCCATGTGGTTTTAAGGAATTTCCTAGAATTTCAGAAAATATGGAAGGATTTTATAGGACTAATAAGGTCTTGGGATACTTAAAAAGGTTCCAAGGGATTTTTAATTGATTTTAACGGATTTTGTAAAATTTCCGAGGATTTCAGTAATTTTAAGGGTTTCGAAGAAGATTCCAAATTTCGAAACAAATTTAGGCTGTGCTAGTATTTTTTCGAAGAAATAAGCATTTTTAAACCAAAAATGATCAAGATTCCCAATTTTCAACCAGTATATAGATTATGTTAGCGTTTTATACCAGAAATGGGTATTTTGAATAAAAAATTTTTAGATTGTAAAGATTGAAAATTTTTTAACAATTTACGTTTCTGGGTTTGTTATTCCTTATTACCGAAAATTGACATTTTTAAACAAAAATCATTAGATTTTAAAGGTAAACAATTTTTCAATCATTTCAAGTTCGTTATCATTCTACACAACAAATTTGTATTTTTAAACAAAAATCATTATATGTCGAACAAGATTTGTAATTGTTTTTAAGTCTCAGATTATATTAAAGTTTTTCACAGGAAATCGGTCATTCTGAATAAAAATCATTAGATTTCGAAACAGATTTACAATTCTGAACAATTTTCAGTTATTTTAGTGCCCGGAATTGAAAATTTCGTTTAAAAATCATTCGATTTCAAAGAAGACTTATCATTTTTTTAATATTTTAGATTAAGTTTGCGATTTAAATCGAAAATTGGTATTTAAAAAAAAATCATTATAAATTTGATCAAGATTTACAATCTTTTAACAATTTTGGATAATGTTAGTGTTTATCGTTGGAAATGGGTATTCTTAATTTTAAAAATTAGATTTGGAAGAAGATTCATTACTTTTTAACAATTTTAGGTTATGTTGGCGTTTACACCGAAAATCCGTATTTTTAGTAAAAAGTCATTAGATTTTTAAAACAATTAACATTATTGGTAAAACTGTGGTTTAAGATTTTTAAGCTAGTGGTTTTCATCGGAAATTCGCAATGGAAATTTTGGAAAAGTTTAAGGTTATGATGACGTTTTTGATTGGAAATCGGTTATTTTCTGCAAAAAGAATAAAATTTCAAAGACGATTTACAATTCGGAACAAATTTTTGTTATTTTATGTTAGTATTTTTCTTTGAAAGTTGACATTTAAAGAAAAAAAATCATAAGACGTTTCAGATTTTAATTATGTTCACATTACCCTACAGAATCATTAAAATCACTATTTTTAGAAATTTTAGGGTTTGTTCGTGTTTTATACTGGAAATCATTGGATTCCAAACATGGTAACCATTTTTGAACATTTCTAGGTTACGCTCGCTTTTTTACCGGAAATCGGTATAGATTTTAAAGAAGATGTACAATTTTGGATTAGGTTGACGTTTTTCACCCCAAATCGGTTATTTTACAGAAAAATAATTAAATTTCAAAGAAGATTTACAATTTGGAAAATTTTGCTGTTATTTTATGTTAGCGTTCTTCGTCGAAAGTTGGTAATTGAAGAAAAAAATCATAAGATGTTTCAGATTTTGAATATTTTTCAGATTACCCTTCAGAATCAGCAAAATCACAAATTTTTTGAAACTTTAGGGTTAGTTGGCGTGTTATACCGGAAATCATTGGACTCCGAATAAGATAACCCATTCGTGAAAATTTAGGTAATGCCCTCGTTTTTCACTGGAAATCAGTGTATATATTTCAAAGAAGATGTATAATTTTGGAACAATATTAGACTATGTTAACATTTTTCACCAGAAATCAGTTATTTTTAACAAAAAACATCAGGTTTCAAAAATTATTTATAATCTTAACAATTCTTTTCTATAATATATTAGTGTTTTTCGTCTAGAATTGATATTGTCAACAAAAAATTATTATATTTCAAAAGATATTTACAATATTTAAACAATTATTGGGTATGATAGCATTTTTTTCACCGGACATCGGTTACTTCAAACAAAATCATCTGACTTCAAAAATTAAACTTACGATTCACAAATTTAAGTTATGCTAGTATTTCTCATCGGAAAATGGTATCTTTCGACAAAAATTGTAACAGCTTGATTGTCTATCCATTGTAAAAAATATTATATATTAATTCTGAAGTTAATATATCGATTTTCTTTGCCTTTTCATTTATTTTAGATAATAGATATTATGAAGTACCAAAAATTTTGTAATAATATTAGTTTTATATTTTAATGTAAAAATTGCTTGAGAAAACAAAAATTGCGCGCGTATTTGTTTTCTAGTTTAATTAAATTGCAGTGAACCAGATTGTTTCGTTTCACTGTCAGATGACAAGTTCTGTCCTAGGCTGAAACTCTGAGTTCGCAGGAGACCAAACTTTATAAACAATACGAGACCGAAACCGATATGTGCTCTCGAGTTTAGATCTCGCATATTTGTCAGGCTTGCTGGCAGATCGATACTGCAGAATATTGCTTTTATTATTCAGCTTTAGCCTCTGAGAAAGATTTCACAGCGACAAGTTTATCGTGATCCGGGAGAGTGAAAGTCGCTGAACTGCAAAACTAGTCATAAATATTCGCTGCATACAAATTCGCCTAGATAAAGTAAGAAAATCTCCTGATAAAGCGAAAATCGTTAAATAATTTATTTATAAATAACATATTGGTGCTAACCGTCAGCATTAGCTGCGCGGTGAATCTCGACTCGGGAATAGTCCAGATTTCAAGCTATTTCGAGCGCGGATAGTACTTGGATGGGTGACCATCTGCGACACATGACCAAGTTGTGTTTTTTTTTAGTAATTTCGAGCGAAAAGTTTGACTCCGAGGATGATTGTGTGCATTCGATGGGTAGGGTCGAATGTCTTCAAACTCGACTGTCGAAAAACCGACTGAACTCGGGAGGTGGTTTTCTGCAGTTTTCCTCTCCCATAGCCAAACGTCCAGGCAAGCGAGAATACTTCTAATGCAGTTGGATGCAGCCGCGGTTTATCACTGGTTGTGATTAAATTCATACAGTAATTCTAAACCCATCTTAGTAGCAGAAAATGTTCATGGGTCCACACCGAGTAAAGTCATCTGGCGGTATATGTACTCATGCTAAATGACTTAAATGATACAATAGGTCTTTAGTTTTTATCCCAAGAGCTACGGAACTTAAATGGACCAGCCTAACAAAACAATAATAATAAAAATTATAATAATTATAATAAGAATTGTGTTAACTAATACTGTGATTGAGGATCTTAATATTTATTCTCTATAAATCGGTATTGAAAAAATTTCAGTTTATTTGTAGTAACATTTATATTTACTTAAATATTGTATAGCTTTTTAATTTACCTATCAATACTAATATTAACAATAATTTATAATAACCATCATCAGCAATCGCACGCGTGCAGTTTTATGATTTGAGAGGAAAATAATTTGTAATTAAAAATAAAAACATCGAATAACTTTTTTTTGGTTAAAAGTTTTTGAACACTTAAATTCGAGCTTAAATTAGATTTTAGGAAAGTATTATGAGTTTCTCTTTAAATTTATATAAATATAATATTTCTAAATTTTCGAGAAAATTCAAAAAGGTTTTTGAGGATTTTAGATATGTCAAAAAATAATCTAGAAAATTTTGAAGGAAATTTTTTCATTTTAAGAGGATTTCTCCAAATATTAGGAAAGATTTGAGTAAATTAAAAATATATTCAGGACTTTTAGAAATTTACCAGAAATTTAGAAATATTTGATACATTTTCTGAAATCTTTCGAAGTTTTAAAATATTTTTAATCTCTTCAAAAATTCCTATATATCTTTTAAATTGACTCGAATTATTCCTAAAATTTAGAATAATCTTTCCAAATTAAAACAATTGCCTTAAAATCATTGTAGAATTGACAACACAGGGAAATTCCTGAATCTAAACAATTGAAAAATTGTTAAATAACAAAGCAATAAATAAAAGACTATCATTTTTTGAACGTACTTTTATTTCACTATTTATTTCTTATTTAAATAATATTGTAATTGTTTAGATTAGGAAATTTATCAATTCGGTAATATCATAAAATTTCAGGAATTTTATTATTCTGGAGTTTCTCAATCTGGGAATTTTAAATTGGAGGCAATTTGAAAATTTCAGGAATTTTTTATTTCGAATATTAGCTTTTTCGAGAAGTTACAGTGTCGGGAATCTTATTTTTCGGGATTTTTAAGCCGTCTCTTTTCTAGAAATCTTTTGAAATCTTTTCGACTTTTCTTTTGAAATTAATTTAATTAAATTAAAAATAATTTAAAATTTTCCCAGGAATCTTAAGAAAACTTTATTATCTCAAAACCTTTCAAAATCCTTTAAAAACTTACAAATTTTATTTCAAAACCTTTAAAAGATTAATAACAAATTTTTTACTTATTTCTAAACTTCTAAGTATTTTTCAAAATCATTCGCATCTTACTTAAGTTTTGTTAAAAATGCTGCCAAATAAAAAAATTGCCTTAAAATCTTGAAGATTCTTTTTCAGCAATTTTGAAAATCTTCTGAAATATTTTAAGATCTTTTCAAGTATTCTCTATAAATAAATTTTTCAACATAACAATCAGTTTAAATTTTCCTAGGA
>CAKNWT010288643.1:0-11469 GCA_932066315.1 Andricus coriarius | reverse complement strand
AGAAAAATCGTTGACGTGTTCCCTCCCCCCAAACTTAAAAGACTTTACGTAATTTATGCACGGCCCCATTCCTGTTGAGGAAATTTAAACTCTTCATCAACTTTTTCTTTCTGGAATAAATTATATCTAGGTACGGTTTTTCCTCCGTCAAAAATTAAATTTTTTGATTGTGTACAATAGACAACATTATACTCTTAATATCAGTTTAGATATATCTTTAAAATTAACATACATATGGGAAAGAAGTATTACAGAAAAGACACACATGTGATTTCTGTTGCGAGTAGTTTTTGAAGTAAATTCAGTTGTAAATAATCCACTGAAGAAAGTATTTTGCAAGTGGTAAAATTTTATTCTTTGCATCGAAAAAGAGAAGATATAAAATAAGTTGGGACGGAAACACTCGCCTACGTTGTGAGTAAAATTTAACAACCTCAGCATAATTTTTGTTTCAGGTAGAGTTTAGATTGTATTTGGGATAAATACTACTGCTTGTTTTTTTATCTTGTTCCAATCAATCCTCGAGACAAAGCATAGTTTTTCTGTTGCATCTAGAATAACAAAATTTCGCTATTGAACAATGAAAAATATAATTGGATTAACCAATTAAATTTATAAAAAAAGTTATGAAGCAAGAGATCGAAAAAGTCATCGGAGAGTTTTCAACAGAAAAGAAATAATTGGGGTAATTAAGTATTATTTTCCTAAAAACATAATGGACTGCCTCATTTCTGAAATTTGTCCGTACAATATGAAACCACAAGCCTTTTATGGACAGAGTATGTTTAAGAAGAAGCATTCTCTTCTCTTTGCACTCTCTTAAGTTAAAAGAAACACTCAGATGACAAATAGTCTGACAGTCTGTAAACTCCAAGGTCATGTAACGAAGAACATGCAATTCCATCCGAGCTGTGAGAACAGTGAATTATATGCCGGCACAATTCATGTAAGCCTCACGTGTGAACTGAGGACAACTTTACTGAGTAGGCTCTGTAGAAATCACTTTTCAATGTCTCTCTTTCCCAAGACGCTCTAGACTCGACCCCTTATATATGAGAAAAGGCCCCTATTCTTATGCTGAAAGGATTTTAATTTAAGAGAAAACGAATCATTATACATATAGGAGAAACCAGTACGAAGTGGATAACAGTACGAGCTGAATAATGGAAAGAAGTAAATGGGTTTTAAAGCTTAAGTTATATAGTATTTTTTATGAGTAGCAATATTGAAAACGAGTTTTGTAATCAGCCTTTCTACAACCTATTTGCTATTCTTGAATTAAAAAATTGAAAAATTGTGTTTTTGACATGACGATAAAAATTTTATCCGCTGATAGAGTATCATTTTTTAAGGAATTAAATTGCTTTTACTATTCATTCGCTGGATCCTCTGATTAATTAAACTATTGGCTTTAAAACCATGTACGTAATGATTATTATTTTTCTTTATTTTCATTGAATAGTACATTATGGAACAAGGGGTAAAAGTAGAAGATTTTTCCCGCGGGTGAACTTACTGCCCGAACGAGAATATTGTTCCAGAGGGTGCGTTCGGGCAGTATAATATATCACCCAAGACAAAAATATACTTTTGCCTCGTGTTGCATATAGTATTTTATTCCACTCTCGACTGAAAGGCCACTTTTTGGTCCTGAAAAGCAGGGTGGAAACAACCTGGCATTTTGAAAGTTGAAAAAAAATTTCGAAATTTTTTGACATTTTTGAATTTTTTGAAATATTTGAAAATTTTGAATTCTTTGAAAATTTTAAAATTTTTTGAAATTTTTTGGAAAAAAATTACTTTTGTCCCGCTAAATTTTACTTTTGCCCCGCTAATTTTACCTTTGCCCCGCAAAACTAGTTTTCGGGAAAAATATGCTACTTTCGCCCCGCTTATCAGGGGCAAAAAGTAGGTTTTTCGGTCGGATGTGGAATAAAATGTTTTGCATGTTTTTGTGAGAAGTGTCATTCGGTACGAGGTGAATAAAAGTTTGGCAGGTTAGACTTGAGTATCAAATTAATTTTTTTGCTTTTAGGTTGCGAGCAAAAGCAAGTAAGTGCTACCAATCAAACAACATTTAAGTAAATAAGCAAGTTTATGCTCTTTACTAATTGAAAAATAATCACTGTATAAATGGAAAAAAATTTTTTGAATAACAGTTTTGGATTATTGTTTCATGTATTTATACACAAATTTTGTCGAAAAACTGACTGGAAAGACATAAAATGTTAATATTCACTTCGTACCAGAAGAGTACCATTAGAATAAAATTACAACGCGGTAAAAAAAGTATAAAATAAAAGTTAAATTGCTAATACAATTCATGTCATGGTATGGCTAACTTTTTTTAAATAATCGAGCTTTAATTTGGTGTGCAATACATACTTTACACACTTTTCATCATATTAATATTATGATTTAAAATTCTTTTTTATCCACCTCGTACTGGTTTCCCTTGTAATATTTTTAATCACATTATCTGCTTGATTAAGAAAAAGCAAGTCAATTCCGGAGAATTTCATGTTGATTTAAATAAAGTTAGCAGAATTCAAGTGAATGATGGATTTTAGTGCGAATTTAAGTAAGTTCAATTAGAATTAATTGAAATCCAGGCGATTTTAATTTGACCAACATACTAATAAATTCAAATTAAATTCTATTTAATTCTAATAAATTCTAATGTCATAAATCGAATCCAGATCAATTAAGACTCTATTCTAAGCACGTTTAATCAAATTCAATTTCACGTCCTCAAAAATGGTCAAGCCCTCATAAAACTGACAGGATACGTTCTTTATATAAGCATTAACTAAAAACAAATATGAGGAAAAAGGTGGGGTTTTTCAGAAAATCTTCTGAATTTTTTTCATCGATTCTCAAAACAAAAGACAAAATTTTCAGAAAAACCCGACGGAATTATTTTCAAGTATAAGTTTTGATATTTTCTCGTAAACGACGCAATCTGTCTTAAAAGAGAAAGAGGTAGAAAGATAGCTACTATTTTGACACTTTTCAAAATTTTTGAAGTTTTTTGGGATCAGTTGAAAGAGCAAGAATTCCCCCTTCGAATAAAAGGAAATAAAATCTCAAATACCAACACTTGTTCGGAAAATACTGCATTAGAAAACAATGTATGTAATTTTTGGGAATTCGCAGGCAATCTTCAAAAAATTGTAAAAAAAAATTAAATTTTTTGTTCAAAGTGTAAAATGCGTGACCCTTTATTTGTACACTAGAATGATGTATTTAAATAAAAATGAATCTGATTGAAATGGTATTAATCTCTAGTAAATTGAACTGCAATTCTATTACACTAAAATTATATTTAAATAAATTCAAATGTTATCCTTGCTCAAATCGATTTTTAGTAAGTGCTGGTAAACTTCGAGTGAATTCTAGTAAAAAACCGAACTCTTGGGAAATACTAAATTCAATTGAATACACGGGAATACACTCGGCGAATCCGAGTAAAGCTAAATTAAATCTTAGTCAATTTAAATTAAATCCTGGTAAATTGAAACTGAATTCTGATCAATTAAAATTCAATTGCAGTAATTTCAATTTAAATTCAAACTGGACACAAGCTTATTTTTTCTAATGTACCTTCCCAGTTTAGATGGTTGCAATTATTTTGTAAACATTTACATAGTCTACGATGCATCAAACTTAGACTGCACGCTCTAATTTAGATACTTTTATTTGGC
This sequence comes from Andricus coriarius, assembly GCA_932066315.1. Lineage (NCBI taxonomy): Eukaryota > Metazoa > Arthropoda > Insecta > Hymenoptera > Cynipidae > Andricus > Andricus coriarius. The sequence continues at coordinate 7,765 of CAKNWT010288643.1, read as the reverse complement.
TAAACTTGTAAATAGGAATGCTTGAAAAATTGCAAACTTTTAAATATTAAGAAATTATAATTAAAATTAAAAAAAATTATAAATTAATGTTGGTGTTAGTTAAAAAGAGTGAAAGGTGATATTCACAAAATTTACATCTCGATTTACATGATTAAAACTAAGAAATATAAAGTGAGAAAATAAAAAAGCGAAGAATACTAAAATCAAAGATTGGATGGAAACCGAAGCTTGTATGATTAAAAGACATAATCATTAACCCGATTGATCCAAGACCGCTCTTTAATGAAAGTGTTGACCCTTCAACTACAAATTCACACTTTCCATTTTTTCGTCCCTACTAAAACCCCCGAGGGCCACGAGAATAATTATTTTTAATAAGTTATTCGTGCAATTTTGAATGAAGAGAGTCTTTCGAATGATGGGGGCAAAAAGGAAATGTTCAAAATCGAAAACATCTAGGATATCACTTTCTAAACAACCGAGAAATACCAGTTAATCGACCCCTGTAAATGCCAGAGAATATACATACATATAGAATTTACTGATACAGACTCAATTCATTGTATATAGTACTCGATAGAATGCTGTCGCGCACCAATGTAAGTGGCGACCCTCGTTCCGCGTAATTCTACACCTTTCCATTTTTTTTCACTCTTTCGGAGAGACAACTCGCCCACAGGTAACGCTGCGCTACGGCGACAGTTACTGACACACATTGACACTGGTCACAAGTACACTGCCTATTTCAGCTAAATTTCTGCAAAACATTTCCGATTTTACTGCCTTTTCCTCTATGCTTGAACGAGATCGTCAACCGAGTTTTGAATCGATTTAATTGATTTCGATTCGCTCGATCTGAGATACGCTTTCTGTCACCTGCTTTTCAGAAATAATATTTCTTTTTCGTACTCACAAATATTACCGTTACTTTCAACAAAAAAACATTGTAAGAGTTACCGCTCTAGTTACTTTTTCAAAATGTCAAGCTTAACTTGTTTTCATCGTACCTTACAACAAATTTTCACGTCACCTTCATGTTGATTTTCAAAAGTAAAGATTGAAATAGTTTCTAATTCCTGTGAAAACAGAATTTCCGGTGAATTGCGAAATCCCTTCATTTAAAAAAAATACTATTCATAACGTGACTATTCGAATTATCAATGTATAGTGAATTACACATATTAGTGAAATCGAATGAATTCAAGAGAATTTAAGTAAATGCAATAAATTCATTCATCTGAATTATACATATGTCAATTACAGTGAATTTGAAATAAGTCAAGTATATTTAACTATATTCTAGGAAAGTAGGGAATAAATCCAATTGAATAAGTTCAAGGTGAATTCAATATGATGGTATTCAGAATGAAATAAAGTTAAAATAGCTGCACATAATTCAAGTGAATTTAAAGTGATTTAAATGGAATTAAAGTCAAGTGAGATACCAGACAATCTAAAAGAATACCTCTAACTTCAAAGTAAATTTCACTGAGTTTACTTAAATGTAAATTTAAATAGAAAATAAATCTGAATTAAATTAAATTTTTATCGAAGTGAAGGTGCATTCAATTACATACAACTCTATTCAAGGTGAATTTGAAATTAATTCAAATGAATTGCAAATGATTTCATTGTAACTTCAACAAATTCAAATTGATTGAATAACAATTGGACAAGATGAAAAAGTATATATTCTATTGAATGAAGAAGAATTTAAATATACTATATTATACCAAAAAATTAGGTTAATAATAATAATAATAATAATAATAATAGTAAGGGTCGTTGCCAAAATGTTGTGAAATTTAATTCCAACTTCCACTCGGTGGCATGTCCCCAAATACAAGCTCGCATACAAAAATTGAGAAATAATTTTTTTTTAATTTGGTGAATAATGTATGCTTATACGAACCATTTATATTGAGTTGGGGAATATGAAAATTTAGAATAGAGATAAATATTTTACATCTAAAGGTGCTTAATGAAGTTTAAAATATTCTCCTAACAAATAAATAAATCATTAGTTTTATTTACGTGTAAGTGTCAAGAAAATCACAAGAATGTTAATTATTTGAAGGTTAACAAAGTTTTGCAAATGTGCACCGTATGATTTTCGTGTTACCGAATTCGGTGACACTTTTTTAATGATTCCTAATGAAATAAGAATAAAATGAACAATTTGGATACACTGTCAAATAGAGCGTAAAAAAGAATATTTTTTAAGGTTTATATTTCCACTCTAAATATTTTTTAAGTCCTTTAAAAATTGTATATTCCACTCGGTAACACTGCGGTAACATTTTTAATAATTAATATTTATTTTCATTTAGTTTAGTATATTATTGCCCTTTTTAAAAGGTTCTAAAAACATTCCAATGCAATTTTAGAAAATAAAACAGTTTCAAAATATAAATTCGTTTTTAATAACATAAAACGCAGATAAAAGTATTTTTGTTTTGAAATCTATTTGCACTACAAGTATGATTCTTGATTTCTGAAATTGTTAGTTTTTTTCTATTTTGAGTGTGAAATATTTTTAAAAAAATACTTCTATCGGTTTTTTAAAGTCCCGCTCAAAAAACTTCACAGTCCATATTTCACAACTTTTTGGCAGCGACCCATAAATTCTAAAATTCTAACTAAAAAACATGTGGTTTTTCTTTTCCTCGAAAGACGGAATTAATTTCAATCATTTTTCACACTTTCTTTACTTTTGCTGCTTTGATGATAAAATAGTTAGGAAAATTATTATTATCCTACTAGAGTACAAAATAAAAAGGGTTAGAAAAAGTATCGGACTCCCACCGTGAATTAAAGGATTTAAAAATAGAAATTATTCTGTTATATCACCGCTTTTTTCCGAACACACCAAACATTTTTGTAAATATCTATTTCTAATACTAATCAGTTTAAAAGTTAAATTTTATATGGGTTGAAGGACCAGAGTTATTAATCGAAAATTACTTTTCTCTTTCATTCAGACGAAGATTATCTCGTAAATGCAGCATATCCTTATTTTTACCAAAAGTTGGTATGTTCGCTAACGAAATTTATATAATGATTCTGTTTCGAAACTGAAAAACCGTTCAATTTAATCTGAAAATTATTCCATTTCGGAATAAAAATCTGCCTTCCTTATTTACGTTCTTTATGACAATCATGACATATATGGTTAAATGAAACAGAAATTGAAGGGAAAAAAACGTTTCTATAAAAAGCATCTGCAGATGCGTTTTTAAAACAAATGGTGATTACATTCTTGCTAGGTTCAATCAACTTTCTTTGCTTTCATTATTCATTAAATCCCATATGAGAAGCATCGATTCACTGCTCTGCCCTCAAAACTCTTTTTTACCTTATTCGAGTATCAATGCGAGTCACCTAATTAAAAAATGAGACCAATGTCGGTTTATTATAATCACCGTTCGTAAACTGCGAAAAGGGAACACAAATTAGAAATCCAACAGATTTTCTAGAAAGTTACACATCCTCGTAATCATGAGTGCTGTTAACCTATAATTTCATTCTATGTATAACGCATTGCATCTACCGCTACGTAATTATGCTCACAATTAACACACCTTGTGTATATAATTTTTATCTTTAAATGCATATTTCCCGATTGTTCTCCACCTCCATAAACATTATGTTTGCAAATCTAATTCACTAAATTCATTTTGTACAGCTTAGCTTTACTAAAAGTAAACCATTATTTTTCGAAAAAATTACTTAAATTCGTCGAGTATAAAACCTTACATAAAAGTAAGTGAAATTAAGAACCCAATATATAATTATTAACTGCACTTACATTAATTATAAAATGTTTACGATGCTAAAATCGCGTGTCACTTCATTGACTAATTTTGTCATTCTCTAAAAATTACATATTGTTCAAAATAAAATAATTGGGAGTAAATTTTGCAGTTAGTACTTTATCTGCAATATGCAGGTACTTCAACAGAGCTGATAGGAGGTCGCTTTCTAAAACCCGTGATTTGACGCGGATATGGTATCGCGCCACTCTCTGACATTGAAAACGAAGTTGCTTTCATTGTTACTCTTTGACTTCGATTCTCTCATAGGGCTACAGACCAAGCTCCTTTTTCAGATAATTGTCCTTCCATCGTATAATCAAGATAAATAAAAACCAAATAACGACACGCCCGACCTTCACAACGAACCTTGTAATTCAGTTCTACCTTATTTCATTTCGATTTTACAAAGTACGTAGTTAAGTACACATAAATAAATTCCAATCTTGGACAAGTTCAAGAATTTATGAAACTTTTTAGATTAACATCAACTTCAATGAATAAATCCGGACCTAAACAATTTTTTATGACCTTCAAACAATTTTTAATCTATCAATCAGCTTTTAAAAACAGAAACATCACTTCATGGTTGTCTCTAGTAAGTTTTTTTTTTATATTGATAGTATCGATTCTTCCACGTCTTTTGCTTTAAAAAAATATGTTAATTGTTGATTTTAATGAAAAAAACATTTGAGGAATCAACACAAGTCTAATTTATGACGCAACTTATCTGATTACAGTCATATAACTTCAAAATTATTTTTCTTCTTGTAAAAAAGAAGTACTTATACACTGAAAAAATTTTTTAGGTGTATTACCTAGAATTCTTGCTATCCCAGCTAGAAAGTATCGCTGAATTTCGTCTTTCTAAATAGTTAGCTGTATTAAACAGATTTTCTTGCAGCAAAGTATAGGTACAGTACCTAGAAAATTTAGCTGTCACGAGCAAACCAATTATAGGAGATACGATGTTTTAGCATGACTGCTAGAATGTTTAGCAAATGGTGATAGATTTATCTCCCAAATTTTCTGTCTTCAGGAGATAGACGGTTTTTATATCTTAGCTATCTAGTTTGCAGTTCTACCTAGACTTTGTTGGAAATTCAGCTATATCTCCCCAGCAATATATTTTTAGCTACAACAGCTATACCATTTTTTCAGTGTATCAAATCAAAATTTATATAATGTTTCAAAATCTGATACAACTTCGTTTAGAAATTATAATATAAATAAAAAAGTACCCAAAACGTCTCTAAAAGCACCTGTCCCAAACTACAAATCTAAAACGAAAAATTTGCTGAATATTATTAAATTTTTTTAAACTTAAGATTCACATATACCACTTATATTGAGTTGAAAAAGATAATAATCAAGAAGAGGCTTCAATATTTTAGAGTTAAAGATTTCAAATATCACCCCAGTCTGTCCCGCCGGTTTTTGTCTGATCACGCGGCATTGATATTTCAAGATGAAACTCGAAAATAATCATGCAAACTATTAATAATGTGAGCTAAAATTGTTACCTTTATACTTGCGAAGATTTTTGTGTAATTAGAAATCGATTTATCAACGTCGATTTAAATAAAGTAAATATTGATCACTATTTTTTGCATAATATATTTGATAGAATGTCCGGTAACACTGCGTATTATTTTATTATATATTTTATATTTGTGTATTCGTATATTTCATCTTCGGTGAAAAAGTATAACACGTGCGCGCTTATGGCACTCGCTAACATTAGATGCATTTTTCTCGGGTTGATTTATGCCAACCCCCGGCAAGTCACATTTTCGGAAAGTCACATTGCAACAAGTCACATTTGTGGTAAGTCACAATTGCGACAAGTCACATTTGTGGCATGTGACATTTACGGCATGTCAAATTCCGGCAACTTATGAAGTCCGAAAAAAATTGGCAACAATTCGGCAATGAATTCTAATTTTCAACAACAAAAATACGCCATATTGCAGTTTCTCAAAAAGTATAATTATTTTAAAACGTGAAAATTGATGAATTTCAAGGTATGCTCGTGGTATATGAAAAGAAAGATAAATAACAAATAAAAATATATAAAACTGTAGCAGATATCTGATTTTCATTAATTTTACAATTTGTTGTCTGATAAATGATCTATGTAAATAATTTAATGTTTTTAAGAAAAGTAACAACTACATGACCGTAAAAATTTGTGTATTTGTAAGTTTTCAGGAAAATAAGGCCAAAAAATGAAAACCTTTAAACATACAAAGGAATATAAAGTATTTATTACTTTTTAAGTGAGAAAGTAATTTACGTAGGTGCTCATTCGCGACATAGTTTTTGGTCCAGTCCAGTCCAAATTAATGTATGATAATTCATTATTAACAAATTCAATATTAAAAATATTGCAACGTAATCAGAATTATTTCATTACGTTTTCGTCCTTTCCCCTCTCCGAGAAGCCATTGCTCTAAACCTCTCAGCTCTCACCGCGAACTCTGAATCATATACTAAACATAAAGAAATGACTATTTACAGTACTTTTTCATTTTCTCCGTTTCATATTTAGTAACACACCAACATGAAATAGTTTAAGTTATATTTACCTTAAAGTTTAAAATTCGTGAACTCCGCGTATTCTGACGTAGGCACAGCGCTGGGTCTCACAGACCCATTTTCTGAAATATCGCAGTCAAACACGCAGTAAAGTGACCAAAGTCAGGAATACGTCTTTCAAGCTCATAAATTTGCCCCCTAGGTCTGAACAGGTTAAAATTCATACTCATCACAAATAAATTTCTTGATCTCTGAGTTTTATATTTTCGTATTCTCTAGGGCTAGACTTAATTTATTTTTAATATTTTGATCGGCTTGGTCAATCAACCTTAACTTTTTAACAAAAGTTTTTTTTTATTTCCACTGTTTCTTTTTTGTCTAGAATTAACCGTTTCTAATCGGAAATACTTACATGCTGCTAAAAAGTAAATAATAAATTATACGACACAATTTAATAGAAGTGATTTTCTGAAAAATCAAAATATTACATTTTCTTTCAAAAAGTTTCTACATTTCATTATATATTAATTTTTGCTAGAATTGAACTTACTCTGAAAATTCTAAATAATTAAATTTTACTAAAGAAAGAATGCGCGGCTACTTTCACCAATTAAAATACTACATTTTTAACACTGAAGAAGAGAAAAATCAATTAAAGCCAATAATTTAATACATTTATTTTTTTATTGTCTAATGTAAAAAAATAGTAGAAAATTACATTAGATTTTATAAATATAAGTAAAATGATGATTATAATTGTCTATTTTAGGAGAAAAATAGCGAATTCAAAAATAAGAGTTAAAATCGACGCAACACAGTGCTTATTTTATTGTCTGACTCGAGCATATTGTAACTACTGAATTTCCGATCGAGACGATTGGATAACTCTTATCCTATAGATTCAATAAATCTTGAAAATACGCGTTAAAATTTTGTTTTTGATACCATTTATTACTTTCCATCCTTGAAGAATTATGTAAAATTTTATTATTTATTACAGTGATCATTACGTTATTCATATTTAACTGAAAACTTCATAAAAGCATTATGATACCAAAAAATTCGCAATAATCTTTCATTTTTCAGAGATTAGAAAAAAATTTCTGAACATTACATAAATTCTATGCTTCAACGCTTGAACTATTCTATCGAAAAAAAAATTGTCACTAAGAGGATTAAATGTTCTATTAATCGCTGTCGTAAAACTTTTAAGGTCTATATATAATTGTTTCCATATTCGTTTGTCGCGTTTTGATTATAAATTCAGGAATCAGATAATTTATGACACTATTAAAACTTGTGAAGAAATATTTTCATTAATTATTATTTTGAATAGTTATAAAGATTTCATACACAAGTTTCAAAGATTATACCTAAATTTGTAATAGTATTCAAGATAAATAATGAAATTTCAA
>CAKNWT010288614.1:1392-12186 GCA_932066315.1 Andricus coriarius | reverse complement strand
ATTTGGTAAAAAAAATTTTTTGAAAAAAAAAATTGGTGAAAAAAAATGTTGGAAAAAAAAAACATTTTGAAAAAAAAATTGGTTGAAAAAAAATTTTCGAAAAAAAAAATTTGTTGAAAAAAAAATTATGTAATCTTTGCGATGTGGAAAGTTGCTCATCTTCAAAGTGCGCATGCGCGTTCATTCCACCGATGCGGAAAGTGCATAATAATCAAAGTGCGCATGCGCAAATATTATTCCCGCATTGTTATCAGGAATGACTCACTTTGCATATAATTTAGATACACGGAACGGCCTACTTTCGAGGTGGGTGTTGCAAAAAACTAGTTTCGATTTACTCTTGGTAGCTCTTTACCATGAAGTATGATTCTACAGTAAAATATTAGATCGGTCTTTTTTTTAGACGTTGATAAAGAAGGACCTGGTCTTACCTATTATCGGTAAAGGAGATTACTGTTGTAACTACTGTCGATAAAGAAACTAATAATTTGAAATAAAAGCAAAAAATAAATGTTGAATTATTCAGACTATAGGTTTAGGAAAGTTTAAATCAATCTCTGAGATACAAAAAGTTTATAGATGGCAAAAGCGAATGAATAAAAAGAAGCCAATGGATTTCGGAACTAAAAAAACTAGTTGCGATTTACTTTTAGCAGTTCTTTATAGCCTCATGTATTATTCATCCTCTAAGGAGGATTCTGTGGACGAACTCACATGGAATGATGGATAGCGGCAGTGTTAGGGTTGGCCCTAGTTCCAGGGGCGTTTGTCGCCGAGGGAGGCGAAGCGGGGGCGCCAGGGGCCCTTTTTGCGTGTTTCCTTCGACGCGGTCTATACTTGTAGTTCGGGTGCTCCTGCATGTGAATCACCCTCAGCCTCTCAGCCTCCTCCACGTAGGGCCTCCTGTCCTGTGGCGTCAAGCCTCGCCACTTCTTTCCTAAAAACAAAAATTACACAAAATTATTATAAAATTTGCAAATAAAATATTTTTTTAATTTATAAAATATTGTATGAATTATCATCAATTTCTGCTCTAATAAAAAGGTGAATGCAATTCTTGAAATCATATGCACACATTTTTTATGTCAAGAAAAACAATTTTTTGATGACGTAAAAAAATGATTTCTTGACATCTAATTTCGATTTTTAGTATTACCGGAGATGTCTACAAATATTATTTTTTCATCTTGTAAGATCAAGAATAATAAAACTATACTGTAAACTGGGCTAAGCGGCGCACCCTTCATTCTGCATTTCTTCATGCGATATTTGCTTCTTCTAGGAAACATTATAGAGGCTTACAACTAATAATTGTAAAAATTCAATTGTAAAATCTAGGAGAAGCAATATCGCAATTTAAATGTAAAATTAAGGGTGCGCCGCTTTCACCAACATATGCGCCGCTTAGCCCCAGTTTACGGTACCTACGCAAAAAACTCACAAAGATGAAGGTAGAACGGAAAACTAATGGTGTGAAATTTGTTGAATCTCATTTGGAACAAGGAAATTTTTTATTGAGTCTTAATTTGTTTTTGGGTGTCACTTTTGAGGACATGTTTTACTGTGTGAGGACTAATCAATATCCTAATCTATTAATTTTTTTTCTCTCTTACCATAGAGTCAAATCCAGTTCCAAAGTGTGCAGAATAAAGGAAATAAAGCAAATTGTATAAGGTACATACATATATCAGCAGAATATGAAGGGTGTAGAGTATAATTATTTCGTTGAGATAAAATATGAGTTTGCGCTCTGCTTTGAATACAGCCGTATCTCATGGATCACTTAAGAAAATTAGTGGAGGGCAATTAAGAGTAAGTCTATATGATTAAGGTGAATATAAATATCTCGCTACTGCCGCCGGCAGATGCATTTTCCTGTCCAGTGAACAAGCAATGGTGATTTATATGAGAGCTGGAGAAATAGCTTGAAGAAAATGTAAGGAAAATACGAAACTTATTTTGAAGATAAAATCAATATATAAAAAGGCAAAGCCACGAAACTAAAAAAAAATAATTTCAAAAATAAGGATTGGATTCATAAGCTTGCATTTTCCAATTGAATACATTTAGTTTAAAGCGTTTAAAGTTGAAGAATTTTTTAATTTACAAAGTTTTTCATAATTAAGCATTTTTAATGAAGCGTTCGAAATTTGGAATGGAAAATGTTTAAATTTTCCAAATAAGATTGTTTTAATTGTCATTTCTTTTGTACACAACTTCATGAAGAACAAATGAAAAGCAAGTTATGTGAAAACTGTCTTTCGCGGTTTTCTTTAAATCAGAAATTCCATTTTGCGGTCAAACTATGAAAGAGACAACAAAATTGAATGCACAATAATTATTCACTTAGAAGAGATCTACAAATTTGTTTCTAATCATTTTTTGATAAGACGCGTGGTTTTTATTTTAATCGTAACGAACATTAAAAATTAAAAAATTAAATTTTTGGAAAAACGACACAAGCTACGAAAAAAATGAATGGACAAAATTTGTTTACCCAAAAAAGATCTCATATTTTTTTTATAAGACGCGTAGTTTTTGTTTAATTCCTAAAAAATAATATTGAAAATAAAAAATCATACATTTTTAGAAAATCAACACAAGGTATGAAAAAAAAACTGTTCACCCATAAAAGATCTACAAATTTGTTATTAATTATTCTTTGATAGGACGAGTAGTTTTTGTTTAATTCGTAAAAAATAACATTAAAAAAATTTAAATTTTTGGAAAAAACGACACAAGGTACGAAAAAAGTGATTGAAAAAAGTTGTTTAACCAAAAAGATCTACAAATTTGTTATGAATCAATTTTTGACAGGACACGGAGCTTTTGTTTAAATCGTAAGAAATAAAATTAAAAATAAAAATTTATCTTTGGAAAAAAGACACAATGTTCAACAAAAATCAATAGACAAAAGTAGTTCACCCACAGAAGATCTACAAATTTGTTTTTAATCATTTTTTGATAGGACACGAAGTTTTTGGTAGAATCATAAAAACTGCTTTTAAAAATAAAAAATTTAATTTCTGGAAAAACCGTCACAATTTACGAAAAAAAATCATTAACAAAAATTGTTCAACCATAAAAGATCTACAAATTTGTTATTAATAATTTTTGATAGGACGCGTAGTTCTTTAATTCGTAAAAAATAACATTAAATATAAAAAAATACATTTTTGGAAAAACGACACAAGATACAAAAATAATGAATAAAAAAAGTTGTTTAACCAAAAAAGATCTAAAAATTTGTTATTAATCAATTTTTGATAGGGGGCGTAGTTTTTGTTTTGATCGTAAAAAAGAACATTAAAAAGAAAAAATGTACAACAAAATTAATAATTTTTTGATAGAACGCGTAGTTTTTGTTTGAATAGTAAAAAATGTCATCCAAAAATAATTTTATTTTGAAAAACGACAAAGCAAATAACATTTCATTAGACAACATTTTTCGCCTTAATTATGTCTACAAATATTTTCAGGACTTCACGCTAGGAAGCGTATTTTTTGTTTAAATCGTAAAAAATAACATTAAAAATTAATTATAAAAACAATCCAAGGAAGATACGTCTGTTTCAATATCAATCCATATTATTTATTATTATTATTATGAACTGTATCAATATATATTTATTGCAGTGATACATTTTTCAGGGTAGCTGAGACTAAAAATTGATGCAAAATATAAAATAAATATTAAAGTTGCCATGAAACTAAAATTTTTACTTTATTTTGCAATATTTGAATAAGCCGACCCAGACCGAGGCACATATATAAATATAATATAAATTTGATATAATAGAGTTGCAGATAATATAGAAAAGTTCGCATTTTGGAAAAAATCGAGTGCGAAGCGCGAGATGCGTGATGAGAATGTGTTCGTTAATGCCGAATGAGCTTTAACAAAAGAGAATTCACAATCAACGAAATGCAGTTAATTTTTAAATCGTCAAAATTTAATTTGTTTTTTTCTAATTTACAGGATTACATAGAAACATTCGTTTTGGAAAGCGTTTGAATAGAAGCATACAAAAAAGAAAAATATAGAACTTTTAAAATTTTGTTAAGGAAAAGTACCAAATTAACCATTTTTCAATATAAGAATCATCATCATGCCCTGACTAGTATTTACAGAATATTCCCTACTGTAATACTAGCCTTGAACGAGCTGGAAATGAGTTAGTCTCACGGAAAATTCCGTAATCATTGGAAGTTTAAAGAACCACTGCGAAAACCAGACTTTTCAATTAAAATATTCAAAATTGTGTGATAATTTCAAATTGATCAAATTGAGTAATTTTAATCTGAAAATTTCGTACTTAATTTGAAAATTTTCTTTCTAGCTTATTTATTGATTCCCCTTTTCCTTTATTATCCTTTATTTTCACGCCCTGTATTCTTTATGTTTGAATTTCAATTATTTTATCGTCTTATTTCTTTTTGATGAATACTTCTCCTTCATTCTGTAAGTGTTTTTCTTTTTGCTTCACTTTCCTCATTTTATTTTCCTTGCTCTCACTTTTTTTCATATTTTTGGCATTGCAAGTCTGCTTTATATCCTGGTCCCTTTGTCTTTATTTTATTTCACCCATTTACTTTCTTTAATTTCCAAGTTTCGTTCTGTATTTCATCTCCACAATTTCCCATAAATTTCTTTAAATTTTAGACCCTTCACATTTTAGTTTCCCCATTCCCCTTTCTTCTCATTCAACTTTCTTCAGACTGAAATCTCAACTCAGGAAGGAAGAGTCGGTGAAAGTAAGAGGGACATGAAAATGTGGGAGTATAGAGAGGGTGGATATCCAACTCTCTTTCTTTATCATTTCCTTTTTTTTTCGAAAGCCCTTTAGGTTAGCATCTCCTTCGTAGTTGAAATATAAAATGAAATATGAAATAATGGTCCGCACTCGCGGCTAACTGAAGGCACGGGCGCACCCATATCTACGCCCCCATGCTATATGCATCTATCTACCGATGTATACATATATACACATACATGTATATATATGAATTTTGCAATGTGTGTGTTTTGTATTTTCATATATGTTTTCTAAAGGTGAGTCAAGTTTTTCCATGTGTGTGTGTGAGTATCTAGATGTCTGTATTCATATGCATGGTACGAATCCGCCTCGGTTAATACTTTTTTCCGGTCTTAGGTTCTTGAAACATCTTACACGCATATACACGCTGTTTCTTACCGTTTACGATATTGCACTGTATTGCACGGATCTACCGCATGAAAGTGAAGAAAGATGTATTTCTATCATTTTTGATTTTTATTACAAATTCTTTGATTCATTTTCTCTCCTTTCATTCATTTTGTTTCTTATTTAGTTTTCATTCTTATTTTCCTTCATTTCTCTCTTTCCTCGTTTTTTTTTTAATTTTTCCTTTTTTCAGTTGTCCTTTTTTCTCCATTTCTCTATTTTATTGTTTATATTACAATTTCGTTGATTTATTTTAGCTCTTTTTCTTTATTTATTTATTATTTTCACTTTTTCTTCTTTTATCTCTTTTTTTATTTCATTATTATTTTGACATCCTAACTTCTTTTTTAAAATCTTCAACATTTTGTCACTTTTCACTTCACCGTTTCTTCTTCTTCCTTCATATTTTTTTCACATCTCCGTTTTTTGTATTTTGCGTGGTTTCCCTTTTTTTCCTAAGATAAGAAAAGAAACCAAATTCGATGCGGTAAAGAAAGAGAAAGCAATAAAACTTAAGAAAACGAAGAGATGTAAGATAACTCATGAGAAATGCAGAGGATGAAATAAAAAGTGAGAAATTTGGGGGAAAGGATAGAAACTAAATTCTATTCGGTAAAAAAAGAGAAAGCAATGAAAGTAAAAAAAAACTGAGATATGACGGAAGAAAAAGAAATAGCGAAGGAAAGAACTTCACAATTAAGACAAATCATATGAGAAATTAAATTAAAAGTGAAAAATTGTAGGAAAAGAATGTAAACCAAAATATATGCGGGAAAAAGAAAGAAATGAAAATACAAAAAACGAAGATGCAAAGAAAGATATAAATGAAGAAGAAATGGTGAAAGAAAGAACTACGCAATTAAGACCAAGTATGAGAAATAAAGAAATTAAAAAATGAAAAAATAAAGAAAATAAATCAAAGAATATTTTTTTTATATTTTGTGTAAGGTCGTCTGTCTATATTCGCACCGAAATTCGGTAAGCGTGTAGCACAAATATTTTTGGTAAGCACAGGGAAACACTTCGTTTTTTTGATTTTCTCGTATTTTTCTTACTCTCCGTTGCTTAATATTTTGGAATTTTCATGCTTTTCTCAATTTTCTTACGCTTTTCTTCATTGATTTTCTTCATTTTCACGTTTTTCCTTCTTTCAAAGTACACTTTATTAAAATATAATACATAAAAAGACTACAATCGTGTAAAATGGTTATAATTTGAATAAAAAATATGGTAAGAGAACCGTTAAATGCTAAACTAGCTGTGAATTCGATCTCGAGTGTTTCCACTTTATTTTTGTATTTATATTTATATGGTGCTCATTTCACGAGCACTTTGCTTCCCATTAGCAAATGTATTTGCTTCCTCATAGAGGAAGCATTTGAGGATTTTTAAATAATAGACAAACTAAAGTTTTCATTTTAGAATAGAAATTTTTAAAAAAATACAAAATTACAAAATAATACAAAAACTTTTTAAATACATTGGAAAAATAAGACAAATCAAATTTTGTATTTAAAATTATAATTTTTCGAGCTGGAAAAGGGAAGCAGACTATTCTATCGCACACTATCCCTTTGACAGCTTTATGCTAAGTTAATTTAATTTAAGAGTTAAGTTTTAAATTAAAAAAAAAATGAACTTTCAACCAAGAGGTTGAATTTTTAAACCAAAATTATTTTAATTTTGTAATAAAAACCAGTGCAATTCAACGAAGAAATACGAATTTTTAACAAATATTCAAAATCAATTTTGAATTATGTTAATGATACAAATTTTACTATAAAAACCCGTTTTTTTCCAGTATTATGCATCACCATAGCTTTCTTGCTGTTCAATAAAAAGTTATCAATATTATAAGTCAATCGATTCATTTCTATTCAACACATCTTTTCTAATGTAACATCAAATTTAAATTATGAAAATGAGAAAATGATTACTATAAAAATAGATTTTTAATATAATATAAATGACCATAACTTCCTTACTCTTCAATAAAATGTATCAATATTAGAGGTTAATCGATTCGTCTTGAACTAAGGAATCTTTTTTATTCTTGTATCAACTTTAAAGTATGTTAGTGAAAAAAGTGTTACTATGAAAGACCGTATTTTCAAATATTATGCATTACCATATCTTCTTAACTCTTCAATAAAATATATCAATATTATAGGTCAATCGATTCGTCTTGAACCAAGGAATCTTTTATATTTTTGCATCAACTTTGAAGTATCTTAATGAAAAAAGTTTTACTATAAAAAACCGATTTTTAAAATACTATAAAGTGCTAAAAAAATGAAATAAATATATTTGGAAATCCATCAGTCAGTTTCAAGATATTAGTGGTGAAAATAAGCCATTTAAATTTCATCAATTTATCTGCAACCGTTTTCAAGTTAACGTGCTAACAAGCAAATTTGGAAAATGTTACCATTACAAAGCTTCCTCTAGGAGGAAGCAAAATGTTCAACTTAATAATGTGTTAAGTTTAAAATTATTAACTTCTTCAAGCTTCTTCAAGCCTTTCCAAGATTCAATTTTTTTCGTAGTTATATACATGTAGGACTAAATAACCCTTCCTTAGTATCTTTTATTTAATTTTTATTTAACTGCTAACCTGATGTGATTTTACATTTAATTACTTTTTTCATAATTCTAGTAGGTCCTAGCAATTTTAAGCTGTTCAATTTGAACATTTTCAAATAAAACAACTTTTCAACTTTAAGCGTCTATTCTGAAATACCTTTCGTTTCAAATTCTTCAGTCCTAAAGCTTTTCAAAATTAAATTCTTCAATTTTGTTCAGATGAAATTGAATAAGTAAAAGAAATATGGTCGTTATCAACCTCTTTTTAATAATACAAAAAAATAATTTCAGGATTTTTGCTTGAAATACGTCAATTTTAATAATGTCAATGTTCCCTTCGTAAAACCATGTCATTCAATTTTTAGGACGTTTTAAATTAATGTTCGTTAAAAGCGAATATGGAAACTGATAAACAGATAATCGAATATTAGAAATATTAAAAAGAAAACAAATATGGGTGATTGACAAATTGTAGGCAAATTTTAGCACCTACAGTGGCAATCACATTATTATTAGGAATTAAATACTTCATAACGGAAATCGATCATATAACATCTAAAAATTTTAAATCCAAATGGGGTAGTTTTGAAAATAAGAAATAATAATGAAATTCTTTGATGAAATACGGAAAGTGTATTTGAGGTTGGGAGTTTGATGAAAGAGAGCAAGAGCTTTTAAAAAGTTCAAAAGCGAATACTGTAACGCATGCCATTTAGGAAAGACGAAATATTTAACTATTGTAGATTTTTTTTTTTAATTTCAAGAGAAGTTATACTTTTTATTGAGGCGGTTGAGACAGGCTACATATAAAATTTGAAACCTACGAAATTAATTAATTTGTCACAATTGTGAATAAAAATTACATAAAGTATAAGGTATATTATTAATAACAAATCTACCTACTTGTGCTGTAATATAATTTGTAACACATGTCTTTCTAATTAACTTATTTAGCTCAATTCTTGAGATCTGTATATTTATAAATAGAGGCTAGGAAACAAAAAACAAACCGTCCCACCTGATCCACGCGCACGCGCATATAAGCAGTCGTACACTCCTCTACTGTGCCGTACGGGAAAGATGCGAGAAAATTGGTGAAGTTTAGCCTTTTTTAATATTTATTTAAAAAATACCTGATTTTTATCATAAAAAGTCACCTACTTATAAAAGAAAACACCGCTAAACAAGTAACGGAATGGTTTTTATAATTTTTGTTCACTCCGAAACTGGTTTTTAACTCACGTACGGTAATGATTTTTTTTTTGTCAAAATGCACTTTTCAGTTTTAATATCGGATTCACAAAAAAAGAATTAATATTTTAAGCTCAATTTGATAGAATCTTGTATTGAACGATACGCTTAATATTTCTGTATTTATTACTGAATTGTAAGTACAATATTTTACTAGATAAAAAGACGTACGGTAATGATGTCTGAAATGACAAAAATCGTAGGACAGACTTTAAGGTTTTTACAATATTATTTGTTTGACTTGAAAAATGTGCATAAATTAAATTTATGTTCATCTAAAGTTTACAAACCTGATACGTTCAACGTTTTTCAGGTTACTGTCTGAAAAAAGGAGAAAAACAGTTTATCTTTGTGCAAAGTGAGGTTGGGACACCGTACGGTAATGACGCTTGGGGTGTTCTTTTATTAAATTAAAGTAAATCGGAACGCAAATAAAAAAAAAGAAATTACCAGTTTGTAGACGATGATAATAACTATTTATTAAATTAAAAAAAAATCAGTACGAATTTCTAAGTTAATGTTGTATTACTGGGACTTTAAGTTTGCCTCCAATTTGACAATTACCCATGTATTATATTAAAATTTGTTTTCGTTTTCACTTTTATTGTCAATCCTTTTCATTTCCTGCCTGCGCCCCTGTTTCCTCTTCTTCTTTTTGGTGTCTTCGCACCACAGATCTGACGGACTTTTCGGCCAACAATAAGTGGATTTAAATTTAATATTCCTATGGGCGCGCGGTCTCCCGCGGCGATTCATCATCACACCCGCGCACTTTAGGCTTTAGGTATCCGAGCGACCCACAATATACACATGTGTACGCGATGTCCTCGTTAAGTATTCTAATGGCTCCGTGTCCTTTACTTAATTTTACCCACGGGAAGGTCTCGACAACTTCATTAATTTCGTTCCTGCTCACCGAGAACAAATCTTCATTTTTCCTCACATCATAATTACAAGAAGCAGTTTAATTCCGCAATCATTTCGTCAAAACCGACATCCCAATTTAATTATTTCCAAAACAAATCTTCTTTTGAAATTTTCTCAAATTTTCAACAAATTTTTTCCAATTAGGGTCAATTCCTTAACTCCGCGGCATAAAGAGGGCAGGACGAAATATAAAAAAACTTTTGAGTTGAGAAAGATATCCAATTTGGCGAAATGAAGAGGCAAATAAATTAAAGGCCGTCATTGTTGGTCACTAATTGCTACCATCGATGAACGAAATAATTAATTACCACCCGTCGATTGTTCCGTACGAATGCAGAAAAAACTGCAAACTGAGCTTCGAGTCATTGAAATCATTGAAAGAAAATAGGGAAGCGCGCCTAAGGAGATAATGTGCAACAATAACCACCTTTGTTGACCAGCCTTGCTTTCTGTAAATCATCATTTCTGTCCGGAGGGGCTCTCTGTAGCGGAAAATTATTGGATGCACCTGCCAGCTTGAATACTGGCTCATAAATTAGGTCTGAGTTCTTCATTCAGAGGCTGAGGCTTAGACGGAAAAACATCTACAAAGTTTTCAACCCTTTGACTTTGTCAACCCTTAAATCCGAATGAATTCACTTTATTAGTGTCTAAAGATATTTATTATAAATAGAGTTAGATCTAAAAATCGACATACTTTAGACCATTAGATAAGGGGCCGTACTTAAATTACGTTAATCATTATAGATCCACTTCAAGATCCCCCCTCCCCCCGGGAACGAACCGGGAGGGGGGGGGGGGGGGGGGGGGGGGGGGGGGGGGGGGGGGG
>CAKNWT010288609.1:0-12196 GCA_932066315.1 Andricus coriarius | reverse complement strand
TAAAATTCTTAAAATTTCCATAACTAATACGAATTTTTTCTAAAATTTTGTAATCTTGCAAAATTGAAAATTTTTGCTTTTAAATGTTCTCTTAAAATTAATTTACAAAATAAAACATTATTTAAATCTTCCCAGGAAATTTAAGAAGATTTTTTTATTGTCTTTGAAGCCTTCAAAAGTTTAAAAAACATTTTTTTTAATTTTCAAAATTCTTCATTTTTTCTTAATTTTCTTGAATGTGCTTCATGTTTGAAATTATTTTTTAAATCTTTTCAAAAATAATTTTTTTTTATCTAGCATCAATTTTATATATTTTTTCGACAATGTTGGAAATCTTTTGAAATTTCTAAAAGAAAACTTTTATTCTCTTGAAACCTTTCAAAACTACTAAAAAGCATCTTTTTCGAAATCTTCAAAACTCTACATTTTGTTTTAAATTTCTTGAAATCGTTCCAAGGTTTAAATTATTTTTGAAATTTGTTCAAAACATTTCAATATCTTTTAAAATAAGTAGCATTGTTCCTAAAAAAATGGTTTAATTCTGCAAAATGAAAAAATTTCCTTAAAATCTTTCATAAACTTTTCCGACAATTTTGGAAATCTTTCGAAATGTTTTGAAATCTTGTTCAATTAAATTTGGAAAAGTTTTTCATTCTCTTAAGAGAATTAAAAAAAGGTTTCAATTGAAACCTTTCATTCTTAAAAAGATTCTAAATTTCTTCTTGGAAATCTTTAAAAATCGATTTTTTTAAATTTTATGAAATCGAAATTTTGTTTGAAATTGTATGAAATCTTTGCGAAACTTCTTAATATTTCTTGAACTAACACGAATTTTTTGTAAAATGTTGTAAACGTGCAGAATTGAACATTTTTGCTTTAAAATTTTCTACCTTATTTTTCGAAATTTTAGAGAATCATTTTTAAATATTCTCATAAATCAAATAAAACATTATTTAGATTTTACCAGGAATTATAAGAAAACTTTTTTATTCTCTTGAAATCTTCAAAATTCGCAAGGCAAACTGTTCAGCGAAATTTCCGGCAAAATTCTCTCCATTATTCTCGTACACCACACACAAAAACTTGATAAAATTTCAGTCTAAAAGCCTTAAAATGTCATTCTAAAGCAAAAAAAAATTTAATAAGTCCGCTTTTATAATATAAAAAGCACAAAATTTCACATTTTTGACACTTTCCCCATGCATTTGAATAATTTTCGGCCTAAAAGTACAGCCAGCGCCACCCTCGGCCGTACTCAACATTTCCGTCACTTTCATTTCAGAGTGTCACGGGGCTGATATATTTATAAATAGAGGTTAGGAAACAGAAAACAAACCAGCCCACCTGATCTACGCGCACGCGCATATAAGCAGTCATACACTCGTGTATTGTACCGTACTGGAATGATGCGAGAAAATTGATAAGGTTTGACCTTTTTTAATATGTATACAAAAAACAGATTTTAATCATAAGAAGTCACATACTTATGAAAGACAACACCACTGAGCATGTAACGGAATAATATTTATATTTTTTTTCACTCCGAAACTAGTTTTTAACTCACGTACAGTAATGATGTTTTTGTTTTCAAAATGCAATTTTCAGTTTTAATATAGAATTCACAAAAAAGAAGAATTAATATTTTAGGCTCAATTTTATAGAATCTTGTATTAAACGATACGTTTAATATTTATTTATTTATAACTGAATTGTAACTACAATATTTTACTGGAAAAAAAGACGTACGGTAATTACGTCTGAAATTACCACAATCGAGGGACAGACTTAAAATTTGTATAATAATATTTATTTGACTTGAAAAACGTGTATAAATTATATTCATGTTTATATAAAGTTTACAAACTTGATACGTTAAGGGTTGTTCAGGTTACTGTCTAAAAAAGGAGAAAAGTATTTTATCCTTGTGCAAAGTGAGGTTGGGACGACGTACGGTAATGACGTTTGGGGTGATATTTTATTAAATTAAAGTAAATAGGAACACAAATAAGAAAAAGAAATGACCTTTTGTTAGAGGATGATAATAACTATTTACTGAATTTAAAAAAAAAATCAGTACGAGTTTCTAAGTTAATGTTATATTACTGCGACTTCAAGTTTACCTCCAATTTGATAATTACCCATAACTCTACAGTAAATATTGCATCAATTGTTTTTGTAATGCCTCTACAATTCAGGCAAAACATATAGTAAATACGTAGCTTATCAAATTCTAACATCAGATATGAGAGGTATCTACCTTACACCCTTATATCTTATATTTGTAAAAAATAATCGGAGCTAAATTATTGGATCATCGTTAGTATATGAAGTAGTGAATATTTGCCAGAAATATTCCACTTTATTTTATTAAACACATTCATTATTGTAGAAGTTCCAAAAAAACGGCTTCTGGTTTCAATAACGCTTTCTTGGGAGAAAAATGCTATAAACAAATGTAAGAATTTTAAAAATAAATAAACAAAATTGAACTTTTGTAGAACTCTTATCCCTATTTGAACTTGTTAACAATTTCGAGAAAATTAGATAAATAAAGGGCCATCCATAAATTACGTAACATATTTCGTTCAAATTTTGTACTCCTTCTGACCCCATGTAACAAGGCATAATACAGTGGTTATACAGTTTGGTCAATGTTAGGTAACTATTCCAAATATTTTCTGCCATTCCTTAGTTAATAAAACTGACGAACTTACTACACAAGACACCCGAATTACCAAATAATTATACGTTATTAAAATAAAAGGAGAACATTAAAATGGAAAATGCAACAAAGGATCTATAGACTCATCGGAAATTAAAACGTATTAAAGGCTGCCAGGCACTTAGTCAAGTAGTTATAATTGTTATCTACCAAATCTTCCAGGATTCTGAAAACTGCTACTTTTTGATATTCAATAAAATTTTCCTAATTTTTACACAACAAAATATAACATTATTTATACAAGAACACGTCTTAGTATCAAAATATAAGATGAAAATGTTAGAAAAAAACCTTAAACAACAAGTAGATCGATTGGTATTACGTATATACTTCTCGATAGGTCACAAGAAATAATTGAATTTCTTCTTTAATACTGAAGGCACGCCATTTTGAGCTAAATGGTAAAATAAAAGTAAATAATTCTTACTGAAAGTTACTTTTAACTAAATTTTTTAAATAGGATTTAGTAGATAACATATAATTAAGAGCATTCAAAATGTTAAAAAGTCTATCTAACATATACATTTTATTATATATGTTACAGGCAATAAATTAAATATTATCTGAAACGGCAAAAATATATTTTTTGTTTGAAATATGGTGCTTAAATTGTTAGCTTTAGAAACCAGAATAAAAGTCCCGAAAAATAATTTCAAAAATCATAATCCTTTTAGGTTTAATGCTCAAAACTTCAATTTTTGAATGGTTATCTTGTGCTTAATTAGTTGTGACATGATAATTGTACGATTGTAGACATCCTAAAAATAATTTTTTTCTTTAAAAAATAGTATAATGCAATGCTTTCTAGTTTGTGTTGAGCATCAGCACCAGGAACATCATCACCAAAGCAACAACCACCACAAGCACCATTACCCTGGCGATCATTATCAGAATCAGCAGCACCACACGTACCTGATTCGGGATGTTTTGGAAAAACATAGAAAAGTAATATTTAAAAACGAAGCAATATTTTGTCAAAAGTAAATTTCCAATAAATAAATGAAAAGTAACGTTTCTTCATAATAATGAAAAGTCTTACATTATTCATAAGGTTTAAATAATTCTTAAGAGTGATGTACGGCCAGCACAATAATATAGAATGTTTTAATTACAAGTTGAAAAATAATTTTCCAGATTGAAACTAAAAAAAAATGTTTAATAATCATATATGTTTCGAAACACTGATGAACATTACAAAAAAAGTCTGATTTCCATATTTTGCAGATGACTTCTACGTTATTTATTCAGTTACTTGAATAAAAAGAAAGTAACAAGAAAATAAAGATTTAAAACTGGAGGATTGTCTGAAATGACATAATTCACATTATATTCTTGGGCACAATTTCTTTACAAGAAATATTAAAAAATATTACTCAGTTTATTTTATTTCGAAAGATATGTATGTAGGTGGACTAGGCCCAAGGAAAAATTATTTGTTAATTTTGATAAGAAACAAATTTTTTCCTCATAATAGTTCCGTCCACAAGGTTATTGTGGGATAGTTTCAAGGTCTACATTACACCAACCAAACTTTTTTCTTCTTATTGAAATTAATCAGACACGTTCAAAAAGATGTCTGCATCATTTCGAAATGATTTTACATAAGGGCTAAGATTCTTGTTTTTTGCGAAGAGCGAACAGGAAAAATCACTTTATTTTTCCTAAAATAGCCCATTTTGATGGTAGCTTTATCAAATTCTGAAGTCTGATACCTGGCCTTGCGAATTATCCTAATTCCACGCTTGCCTTATAAATGTTTAGATTGAGTAAAGCTGAGTAATCAGACGGTGGTTAGTATGTGGTAAATATTGCTTCAATGTTTAAACATTTAATGTATTTCCATATAATAAAAATATAAAAAATAAGTGAAGCTACATAATTGGAGGGTGGTAAGTATATATAGTCGTGAATATTTTCCAGAAATTCCTCAGTTGGCGGTATCACTTCTCTATCGGTAACTCTACCTTGCAAAATGAAGCTCGTTGTTGGAGATCAATTACTAGCATTAGTCTTTTTTCTCCATTCTATTCGTAAGTGTAATGTAATATATTATTAATAATAATAATAAATATATCACATTCTCTTCCTACCTCAGTAAATCTCTAATAATTAAAAATTACTATTTGAGAAGAAAAAATTAGTCGCTGGTTCAATTAGTTACTTTTTAAGTAGAAAAACCTTCTAGGATGATGCAGATTGCTATTCTTGACATTTTCTAAAATTCTCTTGATCATTATAAAACAAAGTGCGAAATTTTGTATCCAGAATACCTGAAAACATATATAAATTTTACCAGAAATCTGCTGAAGTAAACTCATTAAGCTAATAATTCTAAATTAGAAAATATTTCAAATAAAAGTGGAAATGTAACTAATTTATTAACATGTGGTTATTTCCCAAAATATTTTAAATGTCTAATCTTTCTCTGCTCATTTTAAAGCTAAATTTTCATAGAATTTCTTCAACTCATAGCGGAAATTGTGAACATTTTTCTTAATGCTTACCCTGAGGTGAAAAATAAATTGGAAAAATAGTGAAAATTAAAAAATCACTTGGATAATAATATTAGAAATCAATAGGGGATAGATTTTAGAAAAATGGTGTGGAACAAAGAAGATAAAATATTTCATAAATTTTAATGAATACCAATTGCACAATTTCGTCAATAATACAAAAAAATGTAAGAAAATGTAGCTTTTATACAAGCCCACGAACGTGCATAAATATATTAAAAATTGTATATATGTGTTACAGACATAAAATCCAACATATCGTGAAATTTACATAAATTTATTTTGCGTTTGCAATCTGATGCTTTTATTAGCTCTAGGATACAGAAAATATCTCCGAAGAGAGGGTTTCGAAAATTTTAATGCTTTTACTGCTTAAATCTGTAATTGTTTAATTGTTTTGTTTCAAAAGACGCGACGCCCTAATTGTGCTTGCTATAATAAAATTATTTGAAAAGTATTGGCTAATCAAAAAGTTAAAAAATTTTGATTTTATTTTTACAGAATTTAGTGTACAGATGAATAATGAAAGACACAATAATGCTCGTCCACCACCCCAAATGGGGGGGCCAGACTTAGAAGTCTTCTCTTACAATATTTCTTCACAAGCCCAACATAATCATCGTCGTTCCCGAAATCCTATAGCACACCCTCCCGCCACCAGCATTGATATTCACGAGGAAATGTATACTGGTGTAGATTGCAGTCATCCTGAAGAAAAAATTTATTTTAATAATTTGTATAATGAAATGGAGTCTAGTCTGCGTTGGGGACCAGCAGCGCGGCCACCAGCTCCACAACCACCAGCACTAAGGCCACAAGTACAACGGCCACAAGCTCCACGGCCACCCCATAATCCCTAAGTCTAATCAAGGAACAATATAAATAATGTATGGAGATGACCTAATTTTCTTGAATATGGAACGTTAATGACTACAAATTATTCAAACATAATGTTATTTTACTCTGGCACATTTATCATGGATTATATAATAAAAGCAACTGTACGAAAAATTTTTATGAAGCACTCTTTTAAAAATTAATTCTCTGTTAATAATACCTCTTTCTTCTTAATTTTGTCTGGCCATGATGGACAGAACAAATCATAATCTTAATATCTTTTTTTTTCAAAGTAAAAAGACTAAAGCCTATCAATGTGGCTTCTTCTTTATCAAATATATACAACCCTGAAGTAAATATTGCGTCAATTCTTGAATTTGGAATGCCTCTACAATTTAGTCGAAACACATAGTAAATACGTAGCTTATCAAATTCTGACATCAGACATCAGAAATTCATACTAATCCTCATTACACTCTAATTTTATATATTAAAGAATAATTGAAGCTGAATAATAGCATTTTTGTTTGTATATACACAGTAAAAAGTAGGCATTCATTTTTATCTGGGATCCTTGTTTGGACGTTCTAATATGATCACACAAATAGTCTATTTTAGTACCAGTTTCTGTCTTGTTTAGTTTGCTAACTTCAGATTGATAAATGATCCGAGATAGCGAACTAAATTGATTCAGAAGGTGCGTTGTTTCAATTGTTCCACACTTCAATCTTACAACAAAAAATTGATGAAAATACCAGGAATCAGAACGTTTTAGGTTAGACCAGTCCGGGTGCGGACTGGACACTTATAATTCTTAAGGGTGCGGGTCCACACCCGGACCCTTCAACTTCTGCAGGGTCCTGATCCATACCCGGACCCTTCTAGTTCTCAAGGGTTCGAGTCCACAATCGTGCCTTTTAAATTCTTGAGGGCACGAGTCCGGACCCGAACCCTTTAAGTTCTTAATAGTCCGGACCCGGACTGTCAATTCAAGTTATTTGAGTAAATCGAATATTTCAAGTTATTCGACTAAATCCAAGAATTCGAAGAATTCAAGTAATTCGATTAAGTCGAAGAATTCATGTAATTAGAGTAAATCGAAGAATTGAAGTAATTTGACTAAGTCGAGGAATTAAAGTAATTCGATTAAATCGAAGAATTCAAGCTATTCGAAGGAATCAAGTAAATCGAAGAATTCAAGTGATTTGACGAATTCGAGTAATTCGGCGAATTCAAGCAATTCGAAGAATTCGACTAAGTCAAAAAATTCAAGTAATTTGAGTAACTCGAAGAATTAGAGTAATTCGCGGAATTCGTCTAAATCGAAGAATTTAAGTAATTCGATGAAATCGAAGAATTCCAGTAATTCGAAGAATTTCACTAAATGGAAGAATTGAAGTAATTCGATTAAATTAAAGTAATTCGATTATATCGAATAATTCAAGTAATTCGAAGAATTCAAATAATTCAAGGATTTCGGGTAAATCGTGAGAATTCGAGTAAGTCGAAAAATTCTAATACTTCAAACAATTCAAATAATTTGAATGATTCCAAGAATTCAAGTAATTTTGAGAATTCGAGTAATTCTCTGAACATAAGGAATTCTCTAAATTCAAGTAATTCGAGGAACTCAAAATATTCAAGGTAATTGTGGAATTGAAGTAGCTGAAGTAAACCGAAGAATTAAAGGAATTCCGTAAATTCAAGTAATTCGAGGAATTATAGCAATTCGATGAATTTAAGTAACTCCAAGAATTCAAGTGATTCGACTGAATTGAGGAATTCAAGTAACTCGACTAAACTGAAGAATTCAAGTAATTCGAAGAATTCGGGAGTGCTCTGTATTCAAATTATTCAACTAATTTAAGTAAATCTCTACATTCAAGTTATTCGAAGGATTCAAGTAATTCAAAGGATTTGAGGAATTCGAAGTATTTGAGTAATTCCCTAAATTCAAACAATTCAAAGAATTCAAATAATTCGAAGAATTGGAGTCATTCCCTGAATTCAAGAAAGGCTATTAATTCAAGGAAGTCTCTAAATTCGAGGAATTCTCTATATTCAAAGAATTCAAGGAATTATCTGAGTTCAAGGAATTATCTGAATTCATGAAATTATCTGAATGCATGGAATTATCTGAATTCATGGAACTATCTGAATTCATTGAATTATCTGAATTCATGGAATTCTATGAATTTAAATCATTTCAGAAATTCTATGAATTCAAGGAATTCCATGAATTTAAGGAATTCTATGAATTCGAGAAATTCTATGAATTCAAGACATTCTCTGAATTCAAGGAATTCTCTTATTTAAGGAAATCTCTGAATGCAAGGAATTCTCAGAATTCTCTAAATTCAAGGAATTCCAGGAATTCTCTGAATTCAAGGAATGCTCTAAATTTAAGTAATTTGAAGAACTCAAGTAATCAGAGACAATTCAAGTTATTCGAGTAAATCGAATATTTCAAGTAATTCGAGGAATTAATGTGATTCCCTGAATTCAAATAATTCGAAGAATGCAAATAATTCAAGAAGATCAATGAATACAAAGAATTGAAGGATTTCAGATAAGACTAGTATTTTATCTAATTTCGTGGATTTAAGGAATTCAGCAAATTATAATGAGTTCAGGAATTTAACCAATTCAAAAAATTTGAGATATCAACGATTTCACAGAATTTAAGGAATTTAGGGAGTTCAGGGAATTCATAAAATTAAAGAAATTCAAGGGATTCATAGAGTGGTATTTTTAGACGTAAACTCGAAAAGAGATTTTTTCAACATTATGTATCGAATCGAGTTAAACGTAATTAACGGAATATTCTCCTTTGTACCTGAAACTACTGTTCTTATCTGAAAGTACTATTTATACTTGTATTTCTGTTTTTATTAAAATCTATGTTCTGAATTGAGTCGTAATGAAAATTACTATTCACCGAAACTAATACGAACACCGAAACTTAATTTTTTTCGGAAAACACTATTTATACTTAAACGTATATGAATAAGTGTCTCTCCATCAACAAATAATTTTTTGCAAAATTGTTCGTGTTTATTTCTGTATATAATAGGATGTACCAAAGAATTTTTGAATCGTCTAAATGCTGCCCCTATAGCACTTGCTATCGGCGTCGTAATACTCAAAATATTCAGGAGTTTATATTTAGGTGAATTCGATGTTTTAAATTATTCCCACTGCTTAACATTTTTTATACTGCGGACCTTAAATTTATGTGAAGGGTTGATTTGAGGAACATTTAAATTTTCTGGACAAGTTAATGTAGATTGAAAAATTAACTTGTGAGATTTCGAATGCATGGAAATATTGCTTAAGAATTATACAAACCAGTTAATTTGAGGGTTATACTATTTTTAAACGTATCCTGAATATATTTTGGATAAAACCCTGATTTAAAATTTCTTTTTCAAAGTTAGTCCTTAATAGGATCTTAGAAATCGACGTAGCATCAAGTAGCATCAAGTGACCTAAAATAACCTAAATATTTTGAACGACTAGTAAGATAATAATAAACCCTGATAAAATGTCATATAAAACGAGCTTATACCATTTTCTCAAATTTGTTATCAAATCACTGAATTTTATAATTTTAACAAAAATTTTGAAGATCGCCACCCTTTGTTAAAGTTTTCACATATTTTTCTTCCTGTTTGAGCTGTCGCTAAATCTAGAAGAGCAGATCACCAAATCTAAGGAAGTATTCAGTAAGTAGTGCAAAGCCCGATAAACTTATGAACCGTTTAAATGATTTTGTGGGTAGTAGTAATTTAAGAAATTGCGAAAAAGTATATTTTCATGGATACTTTTTTAAACACCCTAAAATCTTCTGAATTCTTCAAAATCTTTGGAAGTACCTTAAAATATTATGAATTCTCTATAAATTTTAAAAATGTCTAAATTCTGAGAAATAAAATTTTTAATTTATATATTATAAAATTCCTGGATTTCTCGTGAAGTTACATAAAATCTTATGATATTCGTTACGATTTGATAAAAGTTCAACGCCTTCGATGAAAAAGTTATGTATAGTTTATATATAATAAATAAAAAATTAATATTTTTCATTTGTTTTTTACGGAAAAGTTGACAATACAAATAAAAAATATGATTGTCTTGTCCACTGTATATGAACTATAACAGGGTGTCCCAGTACTCAAGGTACATTTTTATATTTTTGAATTCTTCATAAAAATGGAGTTGAAAATAATGATAAAAATGTGTGGTAAAGTTTATAATTAATTAGTAATTATCAATTAAAGATTAACCAATCGAAAGCATACGTTAGACGACGACGATGGTGAGGGTGTGTGCGTAAAACAGTAATTTAAAATTTGCAGGAGGTTGTGAATATCAATGAGGCAACTTCACACGGGTACTCAGAGACGAGATTCTCTGAAAATATCTTTTTCTTTAGAATACACGTTGAATTATTTTAACTTCCATCGATTATTTTTAATTCTGTACAATTCAAACGAATTCTTAGAGTTCACTTGTGGTCCTTTGAATTCTTGTGAAGTTTTTTGCAATTGTTTTTAAACATTACAGTGTCCCATAAATTATTTTGAGTTTCTCCAAGTCTTTTGTATTCTCTGAAATCTACTCAATTCTCTGAATTCTTCTCAATTGTCTGAATTTATTGAATACTCTGAAGTCTTTCAAATTCTCTTAAATCTGTTCAATTCTGTGAATTCTTTTGTATTCTCTAAATTCTTTTCAAATTCTATTTTTTTTCAATTCTGTAAATTCTTTTATGGTTTGTGAATTCTTTTGAACTCTGTGAATTCTTCCCTGATTCTCTGAATTCTTCCGAATTCTCTGAATTCTTCCAAATTCGTTGAATTCACGATATCACTGAATTTTTTAATTTTTTATCAATTATCTTGAAAACATTAGAACACACGTTGAATCATTTTAACTTTCTTTGAATATTTTTGACTCTGTAGAATTCACATGAAATCTACAGAAATTTTAATGTATTTTTTCCTAATTGGCTTGCAATCTTTATAAAACACCATGAATTGATCTTAATTTCAGCAAGTATTTTGTATTCTATGAACCCTCCTGAATTATTCTAAATTTTTTGATAATTTTTTAATTGTCTGAATTCTTTTGAATACTATGACATATTTTGAATTCTATTAATTCTTCTGTATTATCTAAATTTTTAAAAATTATCTAAATTTATTTTGAATTCTGTGAATACTTTGAAAATCTGTGAATTCTTTGGAACCCTCTGAATTCTTATAAGTTCTCTAAATTCTTTGAATTGTTTCGAAATTTTAGGAACTCTTTAAACTACTCTGAATTCGTCGAATTCTCACGATATCACTGAATGTTTCAAAACTGTTTTTTAATTATCTTGAAATGATTAGAATACACCTTGAGTTAGTTTGAACTCCTTCTTTTGAATATTTTTAATTCACTTGAAATCTTTAAGATTTCAATATCAATTCAATATATACGTGTATTCTAAAGATTTTAAGAGAATTCAGAAAATTCAAAAGATCTGAAGGAATTCAAAGTAACTTGAAATGTATTCTAATTATTTCAAGATAATTGAAAATCATTCAAAGAATTCCGTCGTCACGTAAGAATTAAAAAATTCAGAACAGTTCAAATAATTCAGAAAATTTCAAAAAAAATCAGATAATTAAGAAAAAGACAATACGAAAGAATTCATAGAATTCTGAATATTGCAGAAAATTGGTAAGAATTCATACATTTTCAAATTTATAAAAGAACTCATGACGGTTTAAAGAATACGAAAGACTTAGAGAAAGTTAGAACAATTAATACGTGCTGTATGGTAAAGATTTCAAGAGAATTAAAAAAATTTCAATTCTGAAGAATTCGTCTGAATTCTGCAGGATTAAAAATATTCAAAAAAAGTTAAAATATTTCAAGGTGTATTCTAATCATTTCAAGATAATTAAAAAACATTTTTAAAAATTCAGTGATACTGTGAATGCGACAAAAATTTTAAACAGTTTAGAGAGTTCAGAAAATTTTAAAATAATTCGGAGAATTCAGAGAACTCGAAGAAATCAGAGAATAGTGGAAGAATTCATAGAATTAAGAAGAATTCAAATAATTAGGAAGAATT
>CAKNWT010288590.1:425-10730 GCA_932066315.1 Andricus coriarius | reverse complement strand
CTTTCCAGCCTATCGTGGGGGCGGGAAGGCACCCCTGTGACAGGTCACAGAAATAACTTAGGTCACACACGACCTGCTTTCCAGCCTATCGTGGGGGCGGGAAGGCACCCCTGTGACAGGTCACAGAAATAACTTAGGTCACACAGGACCTCCTTTCCAGCCTATCGTGGGGGCGGAATGGCACCCTTGGGATTGATCACAGGTATAATGTTGTTTATTTACTTACCTGTACAATAGATCTTTGTATTTGCATTGTATCTCCATTGGTTTCGGCTTGCTACCTACTCACGTTCTTCACCGCGGGAAGGTTGGATTATTTTGAAGAACATTTTTTAAAAATATTTTGTAATTTTTTTAATTAATTTTTTTTTTAATTTTTGAAAATTTTATTATTGCGAAATATATTTGCATTTACTTCAATTGAGAATGCTGATATAGTCAGTGGCCAGGGTAGCATACTTTAATATTTGCGAATAGTTCTTTAAATGGATCAGCATCTATTTTCTTGAGCCGTCGCCGCCACAAAAATTCGTAGAGATGATCTGCAAGATTGATCTTGTGCACTCCGCCTCGTGAGAGGAATCGTCGCATCCACCGCCAAGATGACTCGATGTTTTTAGTGTGTGCTCCGGTATCGCTATTCACAAACTCCTCGGAATGATTAACACTTTGGTGAACAAATCCATGATCTTCGAGATTGACATAGCCTTTCCACCAATTGGTGTGAATCTCTGTCCCTTCTCCTACGTGAATTTTTATTAATCTGATTAGCGTAGCCTGATCTCTCTTGTTATCAGGACAGATTTCCAACCGATAGTTGTAAGGATGACCTCTGTGAATCATTCCGAGGATCCATGATCCTTCAAACTATCCGTCCTTTCTCATTTTTTCTACGGCTGATTTTGCACTCATCTATTTCAACTACTTCTCCGACCACTCCAATGCAAACTTCCTCTTCGAAGTGACTGTCAACAGCAACCATGCAGATCTCCCGACAAAATGAGAAGCGGTCTGCAACAGTTTCTCGCGAAATCGACTGACCTTCGACAATCCTACTTTCCCGGATGGTTTGTTCGAAATTGAAGCCTACAGCCAAACAATAAGAAATAAGCATACATGCCTCTGCGGAAACGTGACACCTCTCAAACCACGTATTTTCCACAACGGTATTTGTGTGACGATACTTACCTGATTTATAACACAAGAACTGGCCGCAAGTCATTTCAGACTCTAAAAGAGTCATTTTTTTCTTGTGTTTTGAGCAAAATCGTGCAGTTGGAATGAGTTCAATTTGTCTCAACCACTGAAGTGTTGTTTCTCTTTTTTGAAGAATCAGAATCAGACCTGTCGCTTATTGCACTAAAATCTGTCAAATTTTATCAGATGTATCGATAATTTTCTCGAAAACTATCACTCGTATGAAAAAATACTTAAAGCAAAAAATGTGTATCTGGATAAGATTCACAACTTTTGTTGAAAAGATTTTACAAAAATTTGCATATTGACTAATCTAAACGCAAAAACCCTTAATTTTTAAGGGGCCTTTTCCATGATAATCGACGTACCACTAGTTCTCGCGGAAACTATTACATGTAGATAAAAATGTAACAGACAAAATATGTGTAACTCGATTAGATGTACAACTTTTGTTTCCAATATTTGATAATATTGTGCGTAATGCTTTAAGTAAACGCAAAAAACGTGACCGAACGCATTCCCGTAACTTTCGTCGCCTTTTTCTTGTTTTTAAAACGCAATCCTCTTTTTCTAGAAAAATGATGGTTTTAGGCAAAAAGTGTATTCCACAAAAAAGATATATTTTTATACTAGCTAAAACTTTTATTCAAAACATTGTTCGATATTCTGCGTATTTACTGAGATAAACGCAAGAAACATGATTTTTATGGTGTTTTTTATGGTTTTCACCATGAAAATCGCTTTGTTGCCAATTTTAACTATCATATTCGTAACCAGCGCGTCAAAATACATAAGTATACGAAGTTTCAATAAAATTGGAAAATTCAGCTATTCGTAACTTTATCCAATATTTTCAACTCTAAACTTTACTGGCAATACAATTCAAAGACAATTAGGAGATAACGATTCTTTATTTCATATTTACACGCTGGGAATTCCTTTTCATAATTTCTTTCTGAAATTAACAAATAATATCGGGAGACATATATTTTTATGATGCCGAAATTTCTTACGAAGAATTGAATCGAAAATTCCTCTTCACTTTTTTGCAGGCACAATTTGTGCATTTTTTATTTCAAGTTTTATTCTTTGAAGATGTATAATATCATCTCTCATGCCTCCATTTGTAACTCAGAAAACTATTTCAAGACGAGAGGCGTGAAAATTCGAGTCAGATGGCTTTGAAACTTAACAACTAAGACAAAAAATGCTAGCGTAATTTCGGAATAGTCATTTAAAAGCCTAAGGTGTTCTACATTAATAAACTTTAAGGACGTGAATGTAGGACAAAATGTGTGCTTTGCAGACTCAAAAATATTTTTTGAAAGTAGGGAATTTCGGGCACACTTAAGGCGAGTCAAGTTTAGCACATTATTTCTTATACAATAGGCTATGAAAAAAGTTTGGAAAAATTCCTGAATGTGAACCAAAAATTTATGAACCAGTTACAGTTTACCAATTTCATAAATGATAAAAATTGTTGTTTAAAATTACAAAAATGTTCAGCTACACTATTTTCAGATCTAATGAAGATATTAAAGCAATTCAAACTCCAATCTATAACACAAAGGCGGACATTCTATTTTTTGTTGAAAAGCAAGTCTTACAAAGCAAATCGGTTTTTATAGTTAAAATTTTTTCATTGAGATAATTCAAAATTAAAGCAAGAACGGAAAGCATCGCTTGCATGAGGACAAATGTATGGACCTATAATATTCAATACATTGTCTTAAAAAGTAATGGACATTTATATCATTTAAAAAATCTGTTCTGAATTTTTAATAATTATTATGTTTGTCGGCGCGTCATCGCATTGATGTGAGCAGTAGCGCATTTTCCATATAGGCTACATAGGCTGCAGCCTAGGGCGGCAAAATTGGATTACTACATACCTTACTGTGGGTAAATAAACGAGTAGTTAATTTATGTTAGACTAAGGGCCGAAAATGCGTAATCACGGACTTGAGTACTGTCAGGTGGTTTCTTGTCGAGTCGGGATAGAACTAGATTTTTGAAGCAAAAGAGGTTTCTATTATATTGTGTTTTGAGGTCTAAGGTTGTTCCTTCAAAAGAACCTCAGGACGGGACAACAATCCAAGTTTCGCCAATAGTTACAAGACATGATATTAAAGGCAACGAATTAATTTATAGATCCAATATATTAATGGCCAGGAAAAATGAACAAATTGGTTAGTGAAAAAGTAGGGAATAACGAAATTTTGAAATTCTTGAAAAGTAAACTTCAGTAGAAACTGGATTGCAGTAAACTTCATTTGTGTTCTCCAAGAATTACGCCGCGCAGCGGTTTTACGTAGATTAGAGGCGCCGCGGAAGCATGTGCCGTGGTCACTCGTGCATTAAAAGATAGTATCATAGCGACAAAGCGCAGTACCCTAACGGTCTATCTGGATAATTGCGTCACGTTGCGCAACACTGTGACACGGCGCTGACTGTTTACATTCGGAGCGCCTAGATATGAGTCGAAGGTCAGAACCAAAACCGTACTGCAATCCAGTTTCTAATGTATTCTGTTGAAAATTCCTCTCTTTGATTGAAAACTCGTTCTTTAACATTGAAAATTAATTATTTCGACTGATTATTTAACTATTTCAGTTGTAGATTTATCTTAAATGCAGATCAAAATTCATCTCTGGTTGAAAGTTTGACTATTTTGTTGAAATTTTTTGTTTTGTAATTAAAAATTAAAGTACTTAATTGAAAATACTTTTTTCATATAAAAGTTAATCTTTTTGGTTGAAAATTTAACTCCTTTGTTGAAAAGTCGTTTTGCACGGACAAACCCAGACCCCATTGATTCTTGCGTTTGGCACGACTCATTGATGTTTGTCGTGAAACAAGCGTCTTAACACCACGGCACGCTGTGTACGCACGATGCATTAGTGTTCACGCACCATTCATGAGTGTGCACGCAGCGGCCAATGATGCCTTACGCAAAAAAATCGAAACATGACTGAGCCGTTCCAGTGCGCCATTGGAGTGCGTTTACGCATTAATAGCAGTTAATGCATACGCGGCACTCACCAATGTGCAAAACAATACAGAATCGCGCTGTCGCGCATGAGACTTTCATGCCAAAAATATCTACAACCGCTGTGCGCATACTAATGAGTGTAGCGCGTTGCGGTCATCAAAAAATTGTGTAGAGCTCGATGTTTTAACTTTACTTATCGTTAAAATTCAGTTATGAAAGCGGAACAAAATAAAAGTAGCCGACAGACATGACGAATATGAACAATGAAACACAAATATTAGAAAAAACTATTTAAAGTTATGTATGCCTTTCCGCTCGAGTATTAAATTTTTTAGAACTGTTTCAAACTATAGTTCGAAATAGTTCTAAACAATTAAATGCAATAATTTATACAATAAAAACAATGTAAAGCAATTATGTAGAATACTTGTAGACAGCTATTAATATGTGACCTTCCGCGAAGAAAGGGACCTAATGCGTCATAGCTGAATTTAACAGGACGGGCGATCGATTTTAATAGCTGTCTACAAGTACTCTACATAATTGCTTGAAATTTCTATTGGCTCGAAAATGTATTTGACTATTCTAAACAGGATCAAACTGTAAAAATTGTAATGTTTAACTTCTTTGATTCATTTAAAACAGTTTCAGTACTGCTTTTTAATTCTTTTACAACATACGAATTATAATCATTTATTCAACTAATATCAAGATACACTTGAACTTCACATTTGATGCTTCAATCGAGCAACCATTTTTGCATAATCATGCAGCATCGATGCGCGCGCCACACTCGCTTACGTGTGCGCAGCGGCTGTATAAGTTTTTCGCCCTAAAGCCTCATGCGCGTCGGCGTGATTCGTTCTCGTTTTGGACAACGATGGTAATGAACCGTGCGTACGCAGCGTTCAGTGGTGCTCCACAATTTTTTTTCCAGCAAACACCAACCATTTATGTTTGGGTAATAGAAAATTAAACCAGCTCCCCACAAAATTACGGTAATGTTTTAGATGTAACCACGTCCCACGATCATGAGATAAATGGTTAAAGTCTGTGATGGACACAGCACGACGAACCGGCTAAATTTTCATGCACTCGGGAGACACGGAGCCACCCAAGAACGACCGCCCTTTGCATTTACCCAGCAAGTGTCTCGGCATTTCGCTGACACGCAGGGATGCTTTTCAGGCTATTAACCATTGAAAGCTTGGCACCTCCAAGAGCACCGATAATCAGGGCGACAAGCTGAGTTGAATATTCTGGGTATAGCCGCCGCAACTACCTCATTAGGTCTTTATATCTCTTTCTTTTCATTCTCCTTGGCTGTGACGTTCTTGTCAGCCGGTGCCGAAAACACATTTATATATAAACATACATAATAATAATATTAACTAATTCAATATTAATAATTAATAAAATATACTTAAATAAATATTCTTTAATATACTTAATAATTATTAATGATAAATAATTATATATAAATATATAAGCTTATATATAAACACTTGTCCTTAACTTCAATATCAGGGGTTTTCAAAATGCATCAAATCATATTAAATCGCGTACTCACTCCTGAAGGCCCGGTTCAAGAAAGCACAAAAGAGAAACTTCCACGAATAGCTCCTTGACAAGAGGATGCTCAGCATATTCCACAGAAATGTGGAGGATCAGTCGATGTCATATGAGCTAACGTTTGCTTTCCTTAAATCATCCGGATTGAAGTCGGGCCTCAGTTCCATTTTGGCAAGTCAAGACGGTATATTTTCCACTCTAGCATACCGGCGCCACATTTTAAGCCAAGACATTATCGATGATAGCTGCAGAGCATGTCATGCACACCCCGAGCATCTTGGATACATACTATCTAGTTGTCCAACTGATGCGGGAACAACCTACATCCAAAGGCACTGTGCGGCACTAAGAGTTCTACATTACCATCCCTGTGCCTCTTGAGGCATTAGTGCCGCATATACTAGAACTTCATATTCTCGACAATTATTTCTATTGCGGACTCAAGGTCTGACATAGCTCTCCTTGACTTTGAGAAGCGAATCATTTTCGTTATCGAATTTTCGGCAACAGCTGACAAAAACATCATTGTCAAGGGGAATGAAAAAAAAGGGAGGTATAAAAATACCTTATAAGGGAGTTGCGACGGTTATACGCGAAATATTCTGTTAAGCTAATCGTTCTAATCATCAGCGCTCTTCGAGGTCCCAAACTTTCACTGGTTAATGCATGTAGAGAGGATGCTTCTGTCGATGACCATCCTCGTTATCATGTACTTTGAACCCATGAGACATGCTATTTAGTGTTTTGCTCAATGGGTTTAACGCTAAGCATAACCATAATGCGCTCCAGGAGTCTCCTTGAAAGATACCCGTCGTAATGCGTATTGATTTAGTTGGTCTTGGTTCTTCGTGACCAAAATACTTCATTATTGTACCCCAAAACATCATCGTACGTCTTAGGAAGTCGATGTTGCGTTGGCAGGTTTTTAAAATGTTCAGGACTTCAAGCAAATAGTCATGCCATGTGTTTGATGATCTTCTGAAAACACCTTGCCAATGCTAGGTGCACACTCGTCAGGTACTTGTACCAGAAATTTTGCATATGAATCTGTAATATTAGACAGCTCTATTGCAGGGTTCTTGTTTGCACTTGCTTTCTCTTGTTGGAACCACACAGTGTCGAAATAGCTTCTGTTCGTTTCCCCCGAAAAATTCGACCAGTAGTTAGTCACGTTTCTCAATTGAGAGACTTCTGTGTCTTGCAGGTTATTTTGCTTTAAACATAGTTCACGGTAGAACTTTCTTTCATCTGCCTGAATGTTTTGATTTTGTTTCACTTTTGCACTACTTTTCTTGTACCAGCGCAGTCTAACAGTAAGAACATCAAGTGGATACCATTGGGAATCTATAATCTCATGCAATATTGCTAGTATCCATATCTCGACGTACCGAGGATGGATAATTTTAGTAACATGGTCTATCAGATTCCTGGTTTTATATCTTCTCTTATATTGAGACAATCGGCCCAAGTTGCACATTAATTTGAAGACATCCATATCCAACCTGATCCTGCATGGTTGATCTCGATCCCTTCTTGTAGCAAAGACTGTATTTTTAGGCCTAGTTCTGCGACCGAACGTTCTAACGTCTGCGACAGGTGCACAGTACACAAGAGTTTGCACCTTTAACATAGTTATTGTTGTGTTCAAATGCATAGGTAAAAACTTGCTGTTTAGGTGTTTTATTAGTGCACGCAGATCCTTTGCGATGTTCATCTTGGGCACAGAATGCTTTTGAGTTGGTTCTACATGGCTAAACTCTAGTAAAGCACGACCGAAATTCCTTTGAAGCTGCTGTTGTTTTTCTGGGACTTCGCTGTTGACATCAACGTTATAAATGTCCGGATGTGGTTCCAGTGGATCTGGTACTTGATGTACATTGTTCCTAGCACCTATGCCTTCAGCTACAATCAGATATTCGGTGTATATATCTTCCAAAGGGAGTTCATCAAAAGGAAACTGCTGTTCCACTTCAATTTTGATGGCAGGTACTTCAACAGCAGAAAGCAATCTGTTTACAGATATTGAGCGTTTTTTTGTGCTGGTTTATGATCATTTATTCTTCTGGCTAGCTCTGGGTACTTAAGTAAGTAGAGTGGATGCTGTTCTTTTCTCACACTTTGTCCACTCTTCTCTGCCAAAAAATAAAAGCTCATAATATCTCTGTTCATATGGTAGGTCCATTTTAATCGCCTTCTTGGTTGCGACCTTGAAGACACATATTCTGATCCTGTTTTGCGGGCTCGTTAGATGGCTCTGTAGGTCTATCCCCACTACACGTCGATCAGGGGCCATAGTTTGATCTATCACCCTTACTCCTTCCATGTTTACCGAACGTCAAATATAGGCAAATTTTTTGTTCGTTTGTGCTGATCAGAATTATGAACAATGGGTAAATCAAGTGATAAGGAAAGATGTTCAGTTTTAAACCATACGTCAACTCGCCGTGGAAAGTACCACGAGTATCCGAAATGTGAAATTACTGGTCCTGAGTTGGTTTACAGCCTCGGATAATTTGAATTTATAGAACCTAACCTATAAATAATTGTTCGACAATCAGAAAGACAGTAATATTTCGACACAGGACCCTGCTGATAATAAAATTGATCTCGAACAAAAGGATAATTCGTCACCTCATACATTTCTGAAAGGTAGCCCGTCATCAGCAAATTTCTCTCCTATCGCGTTTATGAATTGGATTTCCAAGTCACCAGTACGTGTTTTTTATAGGAAAAGCTCTCTTGTTAGATGTGCTGAGTCAAGTGATTTTAGTGTTCCGTCAACGTCAAATTTATCAAATGTAAATTTGGAGAAAGATTCTAGCGTTCCGTCAACGACAAACTTATCCAATGAATGAGTCGACAGATACAGGAGTACAATATGTTAAAAAATTAAGGCTCAAATCCAGGGCTTGTAAACGTCTCATATGGAAAAGCAAAAATTTAAATGATTTAGATGAGTGTACACGAAAAATGTAAGAGCATGTATTAGAAGCTACACATTAAACATTACATGTGATTGCATGGCATAGTGTATACTAGATAACAACA
The DNA here is from genome assembly GCA_932066315.1 of Andricus coriarius. Lineage (NCBI taxonomy): Eukaryota > Metazoa > Arthropoda > Insecta > Hymenoptera > Cynipidae > Andricus > Andricus coriarius. The sequence continues at coordinate 1,921 of CAKNWT010288590.1, read as the reverse complement.
GTGGTTAACCCCACGTAAACATATTATGTTATTAACATTTATTGTTATTTATATGAATGGTGATATATCACAAGCTTAGGACTTATCAGTGACGTTTGGAATAGCGATGGACATGTCCCTTATTATGAGTCAACTCATTATATGGATTCAACCAGGAGGTTTCATTCTAGCGATTCAACCAGTGTCTCTTATACGGACCCGACCAGGGCTCCGTATTATGGTCCACACAGAATGCCGGCATTTGCCGAAAATTCAAGATTTAGAGAAAGAATGGATGCAGCTATAAAAATAACTGTATTATTTTATTTATATGTTATCTGTTCGTAATATCATTAATTTACTCACTGTTCTTAACATTATTTAAGAAATAGATTTGGTTCTTTTTTATAATTCAAAAGTCTATTTGTATTAAATATAATTAATATTGAAGCTTTTAATTAGCGCGCCAATAAAACTCAATTACGCATGCGCAATGTGGTAAGTAGGGCATGCAGGCTCAATGTAGGGTTTCACGACATCCTCCTTTAAGCCTCCAATGATGCAGTGAGTTAGAATATGGAGGTTCTAATTACAGCCTATTTTAAGCCTAGAACTGGAGAAAATGGAAATATATATCACTTGGGAGGCTTTAAGTAGGATGTAAATGCCTCTTTAAGTCTACGAAACTGCAGACTTTGGGGGCTTAAAATAGGGTTACAATTTTGGCTCGGGAACCTATTCAGGGGATCCGGAGCGTCAATCGGCGATTCGATTTCTCGGATAAGCGAAATCTACAAAGTGAGCGAAACGTTAAATGAAGCTCCAGTTATAAAACTAGGCTTGCGATTTTACTGCTCTTAAAATTATATATTGAGAAAGAAGTCGTAGGCTCCGGAAGCTACGATCATGGTTCCTTAAAGCAACCAATCCCGACGCAACTGGAACGTTTACGTCATCCACTTCTGCTCCTTCTGTCCTAGAAGGTAAGCAAGAGCGGGAAATTTACGCGAGATAACATCGTGTAACACTGTTCCTTGGAGTCAGGTCTCCAGCCGCGGATGACCTTACGCGGCAAACGGGACAGTTGGAGAGGAAGGTTTCACCTCTGGATACTTTTTTAGAGCTACCAAGCTTTGTAGAATGTTATGAGGAACAGTGTTGACGGACCAGATGAAGTGATCCCACAAGAACAGTCTTTTGCATGCGGTTTGCGATGGAATGAGCCTGACGCTGGCAAGCCGGAATCTTGTTGAGTTGGCTAAGAAATGAAGCTTTCATACCTCCAAGACAGCCGATTATGAGAACTACAAGATGGACTTTGTAGCCTTGGTACAGCCTGCTAAGCTCGAAAAGAAGTGCTTGATATTTCACCCGTCTTTCTTCCTCTTTTGCCGTGATATTACCATCGGCTGGTGCCGAGAATTCAATCACGTAAATGATCTTGTTCTTCAGATCTTGGAGGACAATATCAGGCTTCGTAGCACTGACACGTTGAGTGGTGGAGAATGAGAAATTCC